>JAVTVY010046307.1:0-20580 GCA_036873755.1 Hanleya hanleyi | reverse complement strand
GGCATTTCAATCCCAGCAGGAGATCCGTCGTATCCAAAAGCTTCTGCTTCTCCACATAGACAGAGATGGTATCCGCGGTCTCCATATTGGAACCCTGGTGGACAATAATTGGTGTCCTGGAGTTACCTGAAAGTAACATAAAAGATATATAAGCATATGGGGTTGGTAGTATTGTTCAATCATAATCTTTTACCATCATGACCATTGAGTCTTCTGAATTATACGTTGAATGTCCAAAAACCTTTTATTCTGCCTGCGGATGTAGTAATAAATCATATCGTGTGTACAGGTAGGTGTCAGTTTGTACGCTAGACGGGTTTAAGAAATATCAAACCAGGCCAAATTCCAATTCGAACCAGCAGCGCTCATTACTAAGTTATATATATTCATACAAGTAATATAGGAGAAAAGAGAAGAAATGCAGTTTCCGCCTTCAATGCCCTAAAGTTCTTACTTGTATACTCATCGACGTTGTATGTTAGATCTATGTGATTAGCATCAGGAACTATATCGATTACACTCGTGAAGAATTATTCACTTGCTTCTTTTTGGATCAGCATGGTTAGGTCTTCCTTGAAATGGCCCACAATGACTGGCACCACGGCAATGGCCAGTTGATCTGTATGAGAAAAAGAATCCATATTAAATTAAATGATGAAAAATACATCTTGACAGTTCCATCCAGCCTCTCCGCCCCCATCATTTCTTTTGCATTCAATGGTTGAATTGAATTGAATTGATTTAAATTACAATAAACAACCCATTCAGGGATAAAATGTGTAAGAAAGTGGTATTTTTATTTGGCAAACAATTGTTTGTCCAGTATTCCAACATCTACGAACTGGTTGGTCGATTCATAATATATATACCTTCTAAATAATTCATGTCAAACTTAATCTGCATTATGTCCTGCCCATCCAAGTGAAAATAATGCCGATCAATAGATTACTGCATTTTTGCAGGTTTGCAAAATACTCACACTTTTTATCATCTTCTTCCAATGACGGATTTTCCTTCAGCGTCCTTAAATCCTCCTGTTGTTGTTTTGAAGCCAATACGTTGAACACTGCTGACGTGTATTTCTTCATGCTTCCAATTAAGGAACTCTTTATCAATGTCCTTCCCCACAAGTGTGTCAAAGTCTCTTAATAACTGGAAACAAAAGAAAACAAATCCAATTAGTATTATGTTGTTAGAAACCCATTCAGTTTTAGAAGGCTCTTTATGAATTTGTGTATCATCTTCCAATATCTGACCAAAAAGTTTTTTTAACCACGAATAGCTTTAATAATTAGATAATCATTATATTTCTTATCGTCTTATACATTAAAGTTCCATTTTTATTAACTGGAAATATACACAGAAACAAAGAGTAAATTTATGTTTTGAAATGTCAATCTCACAATGTAAATGATACTTATCACTTTATGCATTAAAGTTCCATTTTTATTAACTGGAAATATACACAGAAACAAAGAGTAAATGTATGTTTTGCCTGCTGTAAACGGTAGACTGAATTAGGCTGATCGGATTATAAAGACGCACGGTCGATCGTCTAGCCTCGCCAGGGTCCGGTTATTTCGGCGGTGTTAATAAATATATACGACTACTCCCCGTAGTTAGACGGAGACTGTTCGCGACTGAACAATTAAATAAAAAACGGACAAGTGAAGTAATTTTCACATTCTTTTTGCGATGGTTCTAGACCTTTTCCCAAAATATTGGAGGACACAATAATACATGCATAATACATCGATAATATTTCTAAAAGATTGAACTATATTTCACGTCAGTAACTTCATTAAATCATTCGTCTGATATGAGCTGCCTGTCCAGTGCCGACTGTATTACTGTATTGTATTTTCCCCAAGTGTCCGAAAAATCAATATTTAATCACTACCAAAACACAAGCCTTGTCCTTAACAGTAAAGGAGTTGTCTCCTCGGGATTCTTCAGGGGATATCAAAGCTCATGATCCGAGAGGCGGACCTACCGAACTCACAGAGGCATTCTCAAAAAATGTCCAAGCTTACGTTCCGCTATTATCTCACCTGGCCCCGACAAATCGGCCCCTCGGGTCAGATATCAAACTGTGTATGACATGAGCCCTATAATCCCTCGCATTATGTATAGGAATCCCACCAGGTACGTCCCAGGGAGTACCGATATGGCCAGGTCGGTATATATAGCGGTAAGGTTTTGAAGCCTGCATGTTGTTCTAAACATCATATAATTCCGCTTTCATATTAATACAATTATATGTATAAGGGTAAATAGTACCTCAAAATATCCCAAGCATATCGTTCCATGGTGATCCAAGTGTTCCACTGGGCGTTATTAACTATTCCTATTACACTGTGTACCAAAATTCACTATAAGTATACTGCATTAAACTGAGCAAAGCTATCCTTGAATAAATTTATGCCGCCATATTGGATTCGCATTCAGGCAAATGAACTCACTTTTTATGTGAGCTGAGCATTTTGGAGCACATTTCCAACAGTGACGTGTTCGAGGTAGTTGCACTCCTATCTAACGACGATAATATTAACAAATATGTGCGAATATAGTGGGTTAAATCGTCACGATTTCGCAAAGTTTGTGACACAAGACTTACCCGAAGAAAATCAAACCGCCCTCCATTTTCTCCCACGTGATCCTTGTACGCATGCGCATTGACTAGTATCATTTATAACCTGGTTCCCGAACACAATGGTATAGGTAACAAGCACTTACATAATCGGGGCACCAGGCTAACACGGTCTGACTCGTTTCTATCTCATTTTGGGGCCTTCTATTGATGACATTCAAATAGAATTTCTATATTTTTAAGCGTCTATATTATTAAGGGTCAAACAATCTGTCTGAGCAGATTATATTAATCAAATTTGGCAAAAGTGTATGTTATCATAGCACCGTATTTTTCGCGTGTATTTTTTTTATTCGACAAAGTTTCGAGCTTGTTCTGTTCTGTTGACAGAAGGTGAATGAAACACCGTGAGCAAAAGAAAATACTCAATCGAGTCACAAGTTTAGCTCAGTTGAAACTATGTTTCGATAACTGATTCCGACAGTATAAAAATATATTCTCCGGTATAAATTATCTGTAAGATGTAACATTTTCTTCACCCTCTAAATACCTGTTTACATGTATCTCCTTTCTCCGACCTGGGTTAACAGGGGCAATTATATTGTACAAATATTAAAAAATATGACATATTTACCTGGAGGGTTACGTCGTTAATGCCAATTAGATCAGCTAAGGTAGCATTCTGTGAAATGTGATCTTTAAGGTCCGACAGGCTGGGAGTTGCAAAAGGTCAAGCGATTTTCTTTCGGTTCTCACCGATCAACAGCAGGCAAGTCGCCATCTCGCAAAAAGTCCACTTCGATGTATAGAACGAGCGACGTGAAAAACGGCTGTGTGCAATTTATCGTAATGGAAGTTTGTTTTGAAGTAATATCGCGTCGGCTTATATTGGAAATGGTGGACAGCATGAGAAGCGAAGCCATGCTTATTTACAAATTCATGAACAATAGAAGCGATGCATATATTGTTAGGCATTGGCAGAATAAACTCAATAACTAATTGAGCAATAGAATCATCACCGATATGTATAGTTTAACCAAACCTTTGCGTTAGCGTCAAAGAGATATGAGATAATGGCAGGCCGCGGATTATGATTATGGTGTGTTAAAAGGAGTCGTTTCCGGACAGGATGGTAACCATTACTTTATCAAGTAATAATTTGTGACGATAATCGCACAATTGTTAATGAGTAACATGCACAACAAGCTGTCATGATTATCACTTCGAACCGTTTAGTCCATTTCACACCTTCCTGTCTCAGTGGGTCAATCATGGCCTATAATTTGTACAGCTTCCGTTGTATTCACTGCTTATTGTGCAAATCCCCCATTGAAATGAAGTTGAAAATCACTTTATCTGATAGCTAAGCAGTTATCAGAACTGTAGATATCGATCTGATAACTTCTTACATTGGTCGACAAACAACGTGTTTTTTATATACTTGATATTCAAATTCCCAGAACGCCACCCCCCACCCCCCCCCTCTCCGCGCCCTGTAGTCTTGGACTCAACCTTGAGTGAGAACACTAGGTCGCCTGTTTAATTTTCACTCCCTCGTAAAATCGACTGGGGGATTGAATCTTATGGTCTGCAGCTCGTTTTTTTATAATATTTCCGTTGAATTTTTGCTCAAATGTTAGGGACACTGGTCAAATTGTTAGATCCATTGATTTAATATTGTGTAGAAAGTTGGGGTGCTTGAAAATTTTGATGGTTTATCGTAAGCATGACAAGGAAATACATTTCCTCAACATAAAAATTAAGTTCCAAATGTGTATGGAAAATTAAATATTTACACCTTTTTAACACCTTTTAATAAATTTACACCTTTACGGGTGTAAAATCGGGGTTAGAATCAATCTTCATACATTTGCACCTTTCCTACACCTTATTTACACCCCCTAAAGGTGTAAACATGAACCCAGAAGGTGTAAACGTTTGATTTACACCTTTTTTGCACCTTTTCTACACCTTCTGAGCTTAGAGTGTATTGCTATGAAAAGAAAGAAATAAAAAAATAGATCCCGCATATGTTGGGATGTAAATATAACAGAAACGCTTATTTGGTTTCATTTCTGCAAAACAGCAACTTAATCATAATATCCGTATACAGTCGAACGTGATAATTTACAAATTGTAGAGGTCAGTCGAGCAGACGACCGTCATGTCTCTCCAGTTAATATGGTCACGTGCAGCAGCGGTCCATCGATCTGTTTTCCCAAGTATTTGTTGCACATTGCTAAGGAAGCAAAAACTGTACAGTCGATAAAACCAACAATTTAATCAAATTTATTAATCCGAAAAAACGTTTCAAGGAAAACCAACACACATAGTACAGCAGAGAACGAAATCAAATGAGGTCTCTTATGAAAAAAAAACAACCCCCACACACAATCCCCTGCATGCATTTGGTGTATATATTTTAAAAAAAAACCCTAATACATTCCCGATATGGAGTGAATTGAGAAAGCTAAATTCACTACGGCAGCTATTGGGATGCATACCGTATATGTCTTTACCAGTGATACGCTTGCCTTCTAAATTACCCTATAGGCGAAGCAGTATGCAGTCAGGTAGCCAACACCGAAATATAGGCCTAACCGTAAAGTTGGGTACTTTGAAAATGTTAGTTTCATATATGTATTCATTCATAATCCGGCGAGGCATCCTTGGACAATTTTTCTAGACCACGTATACTCATTATCTCATAATTAGATCACTATTAGAACACAATATTAATCTGTCCAGTTTAGCAATAACAAAAACGGAAACAACCCTCTAAACCAGGTCGGCCCGTGTTACACTTGACAATTCAGCTTTCATTCTCGCAAAATTGAAAGTAGGAAGATGGAAAGCTCGAAATCTCTCTCGTCTGCCAGCTTTCCATCTCGCAAAATTGAAAAGTAGAAAGACGGAAAGCTCTATATCGCTCCCGTATTCCAGCTTTCCAAAACGAATTGAAGATATAGAGGGATACCGAGCTTTCTATCTTTCTACTTTCAATTTTACGAGATGGAAAGCTCGAGTACGGGAGCGATGTAAATATTTCCATCTTTCTACTTTCAATTTTGCGAGATTGAAAGCTCGAATACGGGAGCGATGTAAGGCTTTCCTTCTTTCTATTGGCTGCGGGAAAGCTGTATTGTCAAGTGTTACACGGACCCACGTCCAATATATAGTCAGGTGAGCTCCCCGAGGGACCAAACTCCTCTGCATGGCTGCTGTCTGAATTACCGTTATAAATTGGTTAATTAGGTTGATTACGGGGAGAGGGGTCGTGATAGGGAATAAACGGGGAAGGGAGGTCAATCAAGTCGGAGCCGTCACCTCAGCACGCTCCCAAACCTCTTGTTTTATATCCCCTTGTCTTCGAAAAGCGAATAAACTTCCCTTTTAGCAGATCGAGAAATGGTTAAAACGCATATATTGTTATATTCTGGATATATTATAACCACCTTGTTTTGTGAAGAAGACCTATAATGACTTTATTACTTATATGTAATTTCCTGTTGATATCAAGTTCAGTATAAGAATTTCATTATATAGCCTATAAGACTAATTTGACAGAGAAACTTATGTCTACAGGTCATGTGACCTCATTTACATAATGATTGTGGGATTACCTTATTTGGAAGTCGTATTCGGGAGCTCTTCTGAGAAAGAGGTGCATACGGGGCTTCGGGGGAAAAACTGATTTGAAGTGCGATGTAATTTGTTGTCTACACGAATATAATTTCAATTTCTGGATGAACTATTCTTTCGTTGATTATTTGTTGTGCTGGAACGCTAGCATACATCATGGTGGAGAACCTAAAACGATTGCCAGACGTGAACCCGGTGGATCGCGGTGTAAATGAACTGGTTTATGATTGCTGAATTGACTGTTGTTGTTGTCGTCGTTCCGGGAAATTTCTGATCCACGTGCTTCTGGTGAGTCAATTTTCGTCACTGACTGAATCCAACAATAAATTCTGAACTCGCCTGTTGTGAACTATCCGAAAAATGAACTGGTTTTGTGATTGCTGTTGTTCGACGGTTTCATCGATCTCATGTCGTCGATCTATAAATCCATAGCCTACATTTGACCACACTAAGTGACCTCCTGTGAGTGTGATTGGTGATTCATCGATTCAACTCGGCAGCTTTGTGAACTTTTATGGAGCTTGTATCATGGTTGTGGTGTTTTTCCTTTGAAGTTGGTGGTTCAGTAATTCCCCCAACCAGAGAGGGGGCGGGGCTTAGCCGTGCGGTATCTTCCACATTCTGTAAGTTAATGTACAGGCATTAACTTACAGAATGTGGAAGATACCGCACGGCTAAGCCCCGCCCCCTCTCTGGTTGGGGGAATTACTGAACCACCAACTTCAAAGGAAAAACACCACAACCATGATACAAGCCTTAAAAATAGCAAGGCAAGGAAATTACAATGAAGAAAGCACAGAAACACAAGACATCAAAATAAAAAAAACATACCGTATGAAATTTAATTCAACACTAAAATTATGTGACAGTCCTCAGTTTATGCAAACTGCACACTTCAATAATCATAGAACAAAGTTCTGCACAACTATATTCGGTTCACGTGTTCACAAATTCAATCGGATTACTTATAGACGTTGCACTGGAAAAAATAAGCGCCGCTGGTAAGGTTACAGATCGTGGAGGAAATCGTCCTTTCCTGCAACTAAAATCATCTGACAGTCCTCCATTTACGCAAACTGCATATTTTAACACAATCATAGCACAATTACTGTAAAATTAAGAACGAAAACTATTTCAGGGTCACGTGTTCACAACAGTTAGCATTTCAGTATTAGCACAATTACTGTAAAATTAAGAACGAAAACTATTTCAGGGTCACGTGTTCACAACTGAGCATTTCAGTACAAATTCAGTCGGATTACTTAAAATTAAATGATTACTTAAAATTAAATGAGACGTTGCAGTTGGAAAAATATGGTCGGCTGGAAAGATTGCAGTTAGACATTTCGCGGAGGACATCTTCCTTGCCTGCACTGCTCTTTCCAACATCTTCACAACGCGCCAGGGTATTGCATTTATTTTCTGAGCATGCCGAGAGATCGTTCTTTCCAACATCTTCACAACGCGCCAGGGTATTGCATTTATTTTCTGAGCATGCCGAGAGATCGTTTTCTGTATCTGCTTCTGCGGATTTCCGTTTCTTTGAAACTGGTGGATCAAGAGCGGCGCATACTTTCTACTGTATTTGTGGACAAGACATCTTGTATTTTCTGACCCCCCTTTCAGACCTATGCCCCGTGCGACGCATTATTTCTTGTTCGTCGACACCTGCCATATATAATTGCGTGGCACATGTTCGTTTTCCGCTGTGGTTGGAGTAAGTTCCCTGAAGACCACCCAACTCAGATATCTCTTTCATCATCTCTTTCAATTTGTTGGCCCCGACGGCCTGGTTTCCGTAGCGAATGGGAAGACCCGCCAACGGTCGGCGATAGAACAGGCCATTTCCTCCAAGAGCAGTCAGATACGCGTCAAAGAGATCAGCTATACATCGGTCACCTGACAAATAACAAACGAAACATTTTTATCAACATGAAGCCGACACCCACGTGCTTGTTGTTGCGTCGGCCAATAAAAATAATCTCCTCTGTCTTATATGGACAGCCCCTCAGCAGTGATTGACGTACCATGATACAAGCACCTTATTGCACAATGTCACGCGTGTATACTCGACAGACTCGGGGGCGTTACTCGTCTGCGACTCGTAACCGCCCCCTCGTCTATCTCGTATACACTTGTGACACTGTGCAATAATTGTAACATATACCAGACGGGTATAACTTTTATCTCCATCTCAGCAGTTTATTTTTGAGCGGGATGTTCTCATCGGGGAAGATGTATTTCTTCATCAGCATGTTGCTGATCTGCACAATTTGACTGACGATTATTCCAATGAACCTTTGCCGATTACTACAAACTTTGGTCCCCCTTCATCATCTACATTTGTGCCGATTACCACAAACTGTGGTCCCCCTTCGTCATCTACGTTTGTGCCGATTACTGCAAACTGTGGCCCCCCTTCGTCATCTACCCCTCCATTTTCCAGTTTCAGTAGTACACGAAAGCCCCCTACCAATATGTCACATTACATCAAAGTAGATTTACCAAAATTTAAGGGCTTAGGCCAAGGGGAATTACCTGGCAGTCGAAATTTTAGAGTAGAAAATAAGAAGTTCTTTTTTGATGTGGGATCTAATCAACGAGGAGTATTTCTACGTATATCGGAGGTAAGACGCCCCTATCGCACTGCCATCAACATTCCAGAAAGATGTTGGGCCAAATTTTGTGATATGGTCTCCGAGTTTGTGGACAGGTCCCAGAGCCCTCGTGAGGGAGGCCAACAATAAAACGGTGGCGCCATCTGTGACAAGGGGAGGGAATGTGCTTGGTGATGTACAGAGGAGCATTCATGAGCTTGTTATAAACACAAACACTCGTACATACCGGTGATGACAGAACTTAACATTGCCAACTGGAACTGAAGCTGCAGAGCTAAAATGATTGGAACAGTACTGTTGTTTAATGTATGGTTGATCAATCTTGTTTAATCTTGCATTTTGTTGTCATCTGTTTTATTTGATATGACATTGTATTGCGATATGATGATGAGGAAAGTTGATAATTGTGGTATCACCAAAGTTGCTTATGCCATTTTCTCTTCGTACAACGGTATTCCACATTCATCCTCTATAGTTTGCCCTTTGGTCATAGCACTGTTCATGTGTATCTAGGAACTATGAGGTTATCCTTGGATCATGTGTTTGATGTGGGTTTTTTTTTTTGGTATCCCTCTTTGTGTCTGTAATACTGATAATGCATAATGATACTGGTGATTTCAGTGGTTCACCTTTATGCTATTTGATATTTCATATTTTGGATATGTACTTTGTTTCCAACTATTTCATCTAATTTTGTTTTGGAAGTCGCATCCCAGTTCTGCCTGTAACCCTTGTTGGCTCCTGTCATAGACCATTTTGGTAACTACACACACAGTTGATACATTTCTGACATGATTGTATTGTCTTGTACTCTACACCAATTGTTACACTCCGAAAGTTATCACATCTGTCTTTGTTAGTATGAATGATATGGCCAAGAAAGTGTTTGTTTTTAAATCTGTCTTTTTATGTTAAGGGTCTGGATATCCCACGGAATATTGGCTAGGATAAAGTACACTTACCACATCTCATGTGTTGATGACATGTACAGACACAGTCTGTTGATAGCCACATTACATAGCTTTGGCATTGGGTATATAGAACATATGTTGCAGGACTTCCATTATTATCTGCCTATATATATATATATATATATATATATATTTAAAAAATTTATGTCACTTAATTGTATCTTCTTCCCAACAACCAGGGGGTTATGTTAAAAATTGGCTTCCAATTTTTTTTTCTGTGGGCGGATGTTATATTCTGGATATATTATAACCACCTTGTTTTGTGAAGAAGACCTATAATGACTTTATTACTTATATGTAATTTCCTGTTGATATCAAGTTCAGTATAAGAATTTCATTATATAGCCTATAAGACTAATTTGACAGAGAAACTTATGTCTACAGGTCATGTGACCTCATTTACATAATGATTGTGGGATTACCTTATTTGGAAGTCGTATTCGGGAGCTCTTCTGAGAAAGAGGTGAATACGGGGCTTCGGGGGAAAAACTGATTTGAAGTGCGATGTAATTTGTTGTCTACACGAATATAATTTCAATTTCTGGATGAACTATTCTTTCGTTGATTATTTGTTGTGCTGGAACGCTAGCATACATCAATATCTTACTTTACCTTCTCCCGATATGACCTCTTTATGCAAAAAAGTCCATTTATCCGCCAAATTTTAACCGATATTTCCAGACTGACCAAAATCTCGATAATTCCTCACGCCACAATGCCCGAGAACGAACGAGACTTCCTCGCCAGGGTTCGCCGCGAGCCAACTATCAGCTGGTATCAATTGATTTGAGACCAAAATGGCGGAAGACGAGAGCAAATTTTTTAAAACAACAGGGAAAGACTGTTGCACTTACAGCCACCACGGGCATAGCGACTGATGGCTCGCGACGAACTCGGGCCTGGCGAGGAAGTCTCGACCGTTCTCGGGCACTGTGGCGAGAGGAATTATCGAGATTTTGGTCAGTCTGTAAATACTGGTTAAACTTCGGCGGGTAAATGGACATATATGCGTTTTAACCATTTCTGGATCTGTTAGAGGGAAGTTTATTCGCTTTTCGAAGACAAGGGGATATAAAACAAGAGGTTTGTGAGCGTGGTGAGGTGACGGCTATACGACTTGATTGACCTCCCTTCCCCATTTATTCCCTACCTCGACCCCCCCCCGTAAATCAACCTAATTAACAACGGTAACGAGCCCCTGTGGAAACGAGGAGAGGCTCTGTGTTACAGTTTTAGTCGCGTTGAAGATCGTGCGCTCACGCGAGATCGGAATTCGAAACTGAAATCGATTCGGCTGTTTTGATGTCATCAACATCCTGCAAAAGGGCCAATTATGTATGGGTATCTCGTAACTGATAACAGACAGTGATCGATATTTGAATTTATGTTCACGGTATGCTCATAATTCAGTGAGTATCCTTACTCTCCTCGTTCCCAGACTAAAGGAACTCAGCTTAATAACGGATATTGTAATTTCTGTACGTTTCTGAACGGTCCTGCTCGTTTTAATAAAATAGATCTGTTTTGAGTTCCAGTTCTGCTTGCTTACCACAAACATCCTATCCAATGACCTATAGCCTTTTCCGGAAAGTGCCTGATCTCCCCTTGGATAACCGCCGCTCGTTAAGGTTAGAGGTATGAAAAACTGATTCCGGCGATTTAGACCACGTTTTAGACAACTCCTAAACGATTTATATAATAAATAGTTCCCATCCCACCCCGGAGATTCAGTTCTCCATCCCTTGTATGCTTTGGCATGACATTCCATCCCGTGGAGCATGTTTTCCATCCTGTGGAGCAAAACATGGCCGAAAGTACACGTTTCACGGGGTCTCCAGACAGAGTGAAAGATACAGATGAACAAGGGCGGAGATAGGTGGATAATCTTGTAGCCTATCAGGGGCCTATTTAATCATAGAAGAGATATGATCACAATTCCCTCTCTGTCAAGATTCCGTTTTCCGTAAATAAGCTACACAGTTAGAGCTGTTGTGGGTATTTTGACAGAAAAGCCCGCATTATACCCCCAATTGGAGTCATTTTGATCGCATGGTCCGTCCGTTTTCAATGAAATATACTGCCAATGTTACTAGTATACACATCTGTTGTTGTAAAGTCAGTTAAACTGACTAGAGAACCGCTGATGAACCCAGCTGAGCTAATTGTATTGCGGTAGTCCATACCACGGGGCACGACGAGCCATCCCTTGGAGCAAGAAAAATAGATAAATTCCTCTAAATTTGAGAAATAGTCTGAAATTGAATTTTATATTCAAAGTATGTGGAAAATGTATACGAGTCAGTAAGTGAACGTAACTAGCTGCAACATCCATGGGCGCCATAACGACAGTCGATGATATATTTTGGTAAAACGTTGTGCATTACAGATAATAAACCTCATTTGTAGGACGTTTATGAAATAAGTACCTGGGTGTGAAACTCCGCTTTTCCTTGAGGTGACGTGGCCGATCACAAGGTTAAACTGTCGGTCCTATGATACTCTAAACACTGTTTAGACAGTACAGCTAATTTGTCAAATAGTAAAAAGTATTATTCTTATTTATAATCGTACATTGTGTATGATGAAACGAATTAATAGAACGATTGGCAGGGTGTTGATAACAATCAAGTTGAGACGGACACTCTGAACATGTGTTTGTATTAATTCCCGTGGATCAACCTGTCCTTTGACCAACGTCGACCTGCCACGTGCATGCTGTCTGGAAGATAGTTATTATTCCATATATACATCAAATTCCAGTCCGATTAGTTTATACAAACTTCAAGGCAAAACTTTAGTAACAATCAAGTTGGATAAACCATTGTTTACTCATTATAGTGTGTCTCAGTTGTTGTGTCTTCTGAATATTTTTCAGAGACTTGCGATCAGTTCAATGAAGACGCGTGTCGCTGTAACATACATATAGGTGACGATATGGATACTGAGTCTGCCATTTCTCCTGATGGTTCCCATAATACAGAGCAAGCAAGTGAACTGTGTCCTTTACCGATGAAACATTACAAATGGTTATATTGTTGAATTTACAATATAAAATGAAGCTTTTAATAAATCCGTTATTTGTTCCGTGACAGTATTAGGCCAAGAACAAAAGTATTCTGTTTTGGTGAACACCCTGTCCGGTCTAAACGATAATGGGGAAAAAACGTGACAGAAAAACGGATGTGATGTCAAGGATTAACAACCAAATATTTATTTACACTACTAAAATCATATACAAATTAAGTAAGGTTAATACAACAAATAAATGAGAAATATAGTCTTACTGTTCAATGCTATACCGGTGTAAATTTCACAGTTCGTACTGACGTGCACACATATCTCCAAGTCCGTGCCGACGCAACACCGCTCAGCAGTTTATAGTTCCAGTAAATGTCCAATCTCCGAAAGTGGAATATCGTAGACAACACCGCAGCCAAAAGTCAATTCACCAGAGTATACAATCCAGCAGTCCGTAATTTTAGGCAAAGGTAAGTCAGTATAACGCACCCACATAAACTTGTCTGTTTGAATTCTCTTCTCGATCACTGAATGTTAGGCTATTTATACTCTATGCGGCATTCGAGACAATTCTACAAAATCGAGAAGCTTCTACAATATACAGTATTGACGTATGATCTGACCCAGATACAATTACAACAGTTTCGAGAACACTCCATGAATATAACCGCATAACAGAACGTAAACAAGCTTAAGTAGCTCTATTATTCAAGAAACGTCTAATAGTAAACTACAATGTGCAGATGGCGCTGTTCGTGTCCGCCATATGCAATGTTAGTCAATATTTACTTGCGATTAAATCTGTTACGACTTCGACGTAATAAACCCCACGAACGTCTAATAATAGACTACAATTCCATGACAACCCCTAAAACATGGCAGTGTGTATGACGTCACAGGACCTACGAAGTAGGGTTTGATATGATTTAAGTGTGTATTCAAGAGATTACTTGGGGGCCCTATGTGCTACTGTGAGAGAATTTATTTAGCAGTCTCTAATTGACAGTGGGTACTATTAACTTTCCCAGATGTCACCGCTGGTGAGTCATTAGCGTAGCAAATATTATCGCCCTCCGTGCCTATTACCATGGACACTGATCAGCCCAGCAGTACAGCACGAGGTCACCCATCCAAGTCTTGACCGGCTCAAAATCCTCTAATTTCGGTCATTTTACGAGAACCGGTGTCTCCAACGTGATATGCCGTATCAGGGAACGTTCAAAACATGAAACAGTGAAACATACAGCCAAGGGTTCCCATGGGCATGAGAGTGCACTCGCTGAGCCATCAATAAATAATAAAAAGTAATTATCAATCAATTTTTCATCAGAATTCGGTCAGCTCAGAACTTGCTGGTAACAATGCCCTAATGCACGTTCATGCCAAAAACCAAGGTTCTAATGTCAACAGTTCTCCTTATTTTGCCGACGAAAGGATTCGGATGGACTGACTGACTGACTGACTGACTGCCTCACTGACTCACTCATTACCGGACAATTTGCGATCTGTAGCCTACTTCGTAGGAAAAAAAAATGAAATCAAGAAAGAATAGTTGTGTCCCGAACCCAGAATATACATTTTTCAACACTATTTCAACAGTTAGCCATCTGTCATAAAATTTATTATTATACCTGATACCGTAATTGTTCATCCTTATTGGTCGTATGATATTCTGTAATTCTCCATATTAAATGTATAGCACAAGAAATGTTATATGCTCTGTAGTAGCGAATTGTCTAGAGACGATGTCACACGATCTCGAGGAGATAGTGCATGGTCTCAAGGCAATATTGCACCATCTCGAGCGCAGTGGTGCCCCGTTAGCGCGCGGCGAAACACTGTAGCTAAGGACATAGATCGCGTTCCAACATTTGACAGCTGAATGAGTTTCGGTAACTTCATCGCGAAGTTCTGGGATTACTGTGCCCCAACTCTTCTTGAAACGACCAACATTGTGTAGGAAATATATGTTACGGTACTCAATTACATGATACAAACCAGTCTGCAAACCTCGAATAATCGAATCTAAGGTTCGGTACCGGTACCGCAAATTATTGAGCTACGGTATACATGTCCATAGTTACTGTCCATGTCATATTTTTTACTGTTATCGGACGTGGATCATAGGTTTGCAAAGTCCTTCCTCTGTTATCTTTGGTAATATAGAAACATACGATATGGACATCGTAAGAAAACACTTTATTAATACTGTCCGTCTCGAGCTGAAAAATCCTGATGTCACACCCAACAGCACACAAAATGACGAGTGCGTTGACCCGAGTACTAACAAAATTATGATGGGTCTACGGTAACGTCCGCAATTTATGTTATGTGTACAAATGATATTCCTAGTCCGGCCTGTTGGTGGTTGATCGGGCCAAAAAATCCATTAGTGAATGAAACGCTGAAGTCATTTCGTTTTCAATTCTTTAACATCGAAATTCAGGAATCGCAATGTTAATGATATCAATTATTTCAAGTTTTTCTTGCTCCAAGGGATGGCTTGTCGTGCTCCGTGGTATGGACTACCGCAATACTGAGTTCATCAGCGGTTCTCCAGGCAGTTTAACTGACTTTGCAACAACAGATATGTACATTAGTAAACTTGGCAGTATATTTCATTGAAAACGGACGGGCCATGTGATAAAAATGACTCCAATTGGGGGTATAATGCGGGCTTGTCTGTCAAAATACCCACAACAGCTCTAACTGTGTAGCTTATTTACGGAAAACAGAATCTTGACAGAGAGGGAATTGTAATCATATATCTTCTATGATTAAATAGGCCCCTGATAGGCCACATGATTATCCACCTATCTCTGCCCCAGTTCATCGGTATCTTTCACTCTGTCTGGAGACCCCGTAAAACGTGTACTTTCGGCCATGTTTTGCTCCACAGGATGGAAAACATGCTCCACGGGATGGAATGTCATGCCAAAGCACACAAGGGATGGAGAACTGAATCTCCGGGGTGCATCCATACTTGTTTAACTAAACAGTGAACAAGAACAAACCATGTTTCCATCGAGTGCAGTGCACATGCCGAGGTATTAAAGTTCCTGTTTTGAACTGAACGGCCGCTAGTATTTTTGACTTTTCTGCGCATACCATACGATGATTTTCGATGTTTGTAAAGAAGTTTTTTGAATCATTTTGTCGAAGCTTTCATTAGTTTATTATGACAGTGAAATGTTTTCAATTAAATGTGGCTACAGTCTCTATAGAGAAATGTAGCCACAAAATGTGGCTACATTTCTCTATAGAGATTGAATGTGGCTACAAAATGTTCCCATCCATACAGTTACTTTTTTTCAATAAAATTCAATGTTATAGGATGTAATACTATCATAATCATATACTAATTCTGCGACAAGCCTGCGGGTTCCGATAAATCCGACATCAATCGGTAAATGCGAGATGAGTGCAAGGCCTGGACAAATATCGATATTTTTCTTATTCTTGGAGTTCGTCTGCATGGAAAGTGGCTATATTTACAGATTATTCGTGTTTGCCGAGCCATTTCAGTTTGTTATTTATCATAAAAAAAGCATTATCTGAAATGTGGCTACACTCTCTATAGAGAAATGTAGCCACATTTAAAAAAAATGTGGCTACAAATGTAGCCACATTTTGTAGTCACAAAAACTCCGGCATTTGCGGTTAGGCCCTATGCCTTATAGCTATGGTAATGTATATATTTTTTGAAACCGCATTTCCTAAGGATTCCAACTAAAAAAATTTGTTCACTGTAAATCTGTAGGTTGTGAAGATATTCGAATTTAAAATAAAAAAAATGAGCGTTCTTTTAAATGACTATTTTCAAAAAAAGTATTCAACTTATTTGAGTATATAATGTATACTGTTGTATCAGTCCTTTTTCAATCCTGTCGGGCCTATATCCATTTATACGTCTAACGACATGTCATAATTCCTTTATATACCAATTGATATAAACTCTACGCGCCTACATCCAATTATCTTAATAGGCTTAATACACACTATTATCATATCATCCTTCCCCGTGTAATAGTTATGTTGCAAATTTAAATCGTCCTTTATCCCTTTATTTTTACTCGCAGGTCTTATTTTTCTAACACAAATACATATTAGCCATTCTTATAATTATTAAGGTTATTATAATTAGTCTATATTTCCCCCCTCCCTCCCCCCCCGAAACACGCACTATTTTAATTGATAGGGTCGATACAGAAAATAGGGTAACCGTGCAAGATGTATATTTAGATGAGTTTGCTATCAATTATTTCTATTATATATAGAAAGAAATATAGTATTATGAAAGTAGCAGAAATAATACTGGATACAGTACGCGTGACTAAACATTGACTCCTATAGTTTCAAACAGTTTATGCAGTAACCTACTATATAGGTATCATAAACTAATTTTATTTCACAGTTCTACATGAGCTAAGTATATTAACAAACATAAGCTATAACTAGAGAAAATCATAGGGAAACCGGGGACTATGGATATCTATATTGTTTGATTTATTCCAAATATTTATACCTATCATACGTAAATGTTGTTGTCAGTATCTGGTTGATAGCACAGTCTTAATTTATGGAGCCACGTATAATGTATATATGATAGTTATAATTTATTGTCACAAGTGTCAGACATATGTCTATAAATACATGATGTACATATCTTGTGTTATTTATAAATAGATACCCATAGTCTCCCCTATTTTTTCCTTTCCCCTTTCAATAAGTCCAGTGTAATTTTCTACTATATGCAAAGAACAGATCAGTTGTTTTTTATGTTATGCTCGCCACACCACATGGCCAGTGACCTTGAATGACGCGACAGAACCATAGCAACCGCAGCACGGCACGTGCATCTCCTGTCGTCTGCTTTTTTTGCACCGAATCCTCGCTGAACTTTCCACGCTGTGCTCTCATTGTATACGGCTGTTATCTACAATTTTCGTAAGTTTGTTTTTCGTTCAAACCATTTTGTTATAGATTTTTTAAATCAACTTATTCCTTGCCACTATTTCAATCTAAATTATCCTAAAGTAACAGACTTTTCATCTATTTCGATCCAGTCAACAAATATAGTTCCATTCTGATCCAGTCGTTGATAACAAAAATTATATTTGGATCCAGTCCTCGCAGAACTTTTATCGTTCAAAAAACAAAAAACATTTAATAATTTCCTCGTCCGAGTCTCATCCTGGACTTCCATCGTTCCATTAAGCCAGAAATTCGAAACTTTATATATAGGTGTGTTACCATCTCAGGCAATCCATACCGTGAGTCATCAGCTACCATCTCAGACGAGCATCCATATACCATATACCACATACCATCCAGCTTCCACCCTAGTGTCACTGTGTGATCTATATAGCTTCCATCAACGCCAGCTGAACATTTCAATTTGTGAACTATATATCTTCCATGGACATAGGCTACAAACTGTGCATTCATTCTAACCATCTATAGCTAAGCGTGTACGAATGTGAACTGCATATCTTTCATCTCCCGTACACGAGGAATAGTGATCCCACATCAGGGCCAACCGTCAGTGTGTGAACTATATATCTTCCATCGACAGAGGCTACTAACTGTGAATCCATTCTAACCACCTATAGCTAAGCGTGTACGAATGTGAACTGCATATCTTTCATCTCCCGTACACGAGGAATAGTGATCCCACATCAGGGCCAACCGTCAGTGTGTGAACTATATATCTTCCATCGACAGAGGCTACTAACTGTGAATCCATTCTAACCGTCAGTGTGTGAACTATATATCTTCCATCGACAGAGGCTACTAACTGTGAATCCATTCTAACCACCTATAGCTAAGCGTGTACGAATGTGAACTGCATATCTTTCATCTCCCGTACACGAGGAATAGTGATCCCACATCAGGGCCAACCGTCAGTGTGTGAACTATATATCTTCCATCGACAGAGGCTACTAACTGTGAATCCATTCTAACCACATGAATGTATGTGAGCTGCATATCTTCCATCTCCCATACACAAGGAATAGTGAGCCCATATCAGGGGCAACCGCCAATGTGTGTGCCTGTTATTTCCCATCAAGTCCCGAACTAAGAACTTTAGACGTCGTATGTTCCTTCGATACCTGTATACAGTCACCGGGTGTATGCAGTCCTACAAAAGTAAGTTCGTACTGATAATTTAGTTTAGCTTAGACATAGTTTTTGGATGCCATACGCATTCTAGATAGGGATAACGGATGTCGGAGCCCTCATCGGCCCGGTATGTATGGATTGCGCAATCGTTACATATAGAATGAGGGCGAGGTTGGACAGCCGGTAGTAGTATACAAAGAGTATTTGAATGTCACTTGACCTCAGAAATTTGCATATTAGGGAGGTCACGGGAGGGTCACAGAGGTCAAATGCAATATAGTTCCGGCAGAAAGACCAAAAGCTACCTCCAATCCAGGAGAGTTCCAATTGCTGCAGGGGATGTATTCAGGACGTATTCATCCGCGGTGATGCGGTTTGGCCGCGGTTTTGGCGGTGATTCGGTCTCGGGAAAAAGCTTCCGCGGAGAAAAAGTAGTCCCTAGATAAAATGGTCCGATTGGGTCGAGTGAGGTATCAAAGTGAAGCTTATGTGAAGAGGCATCTAATGGGCTGGGTGTGGGGTTGAACTATCGGCATTCTGCGCATGCGCGGTGGCCGAAGGGTATGAAAATAGCCGTTTTGGGATGTAGGGGAGTCCCTAATGGTCCAATGGAGTCGAGTGAGGTATCAAAGTGAAGCCTAGGTGAAGGGGTATTTTATGGCTGGGTTAGTGCATGTAAAATTTTTCCTGAAAAAAAACGGAACTCGGACTTTATCGAAAAATCCGGGAAAATACCTATATGGGGTATGGGGGTCCGATTGTGTCGAGTGAGGTATCAAAGTGAAGCATTAGGATTTCGCTGACGTCCTAGTAATAAACATAATCTATAGTTGTACCATGTTAATAGGATCAGTCTAGCATCTGTACCACCCTAGGGTCGAGTGTTTATTGTCCCGTGTATCTCCGCAAGAAAACAACAAACAAAATGGCGGCTCCAGGATGGTGCGGGGACGCCCTTTCCCCATCACGGCGTCGACCGTAGCGCCATCTGCACACATTGACGCAAGGGAGACAACTCGTGTGGCCTAAGGATATGGTCCAATGGGATCGAGTGAGGTATCAAAGTAAAGCCTAGGTGAAGGGGCATCTGATGGGCTGGGTGTGGGGTTGAACTAGCGTCATTCTGCGCATGCGTGGTGGCCCAAGGGTATGGAAATAGCCGTTTTGGAGCTAGGGGAGTTACTACTGGTCCAGTGGGGTCATATGAGGTATCAATGTGAAGCCTAGGTGAGGAGGCATCTGATGGGCTGGGTGTGGGGTTGACATAGCGTCATTCTGCGCATGCGCGGTGGCCCAAGGGTATGGAAATAGCCGTTTTGGAGCTAGGGGAGTTACTACTGGTCCAGGGGGGTCGAATGAGGTATTAAAGTGAAGCCTATGTGAGGGGGCATCTGACTGGACTAGTGGGTTTGAACTAGCGTCATTCTGCGCATGCGCGGTGGCCCAAGGGTATGGAAATAAAGCCTAGGTGAAGGGGCATCTGACTGGACTAGTGGCTCGGCCGTTGTCACCATTCTGCGCATGCGCGGTGGCCCAAGGGTATGAAAATAGACGTTTTGGCATCTAGGGAAGCCACTAAGGGTCCGATGGGGTCGAGTGAGGTATCAAAGTGAAGCCT
>JAVTVY010046306.1:0-21339 GCA_036873755.1 Hanleya hanleyi | reverse complement strand
GTCCAGTAAATAGCTAGAGCGTCTTTCGTCAGTTTGACTGTATCTGCATAAACGTATAACCGTACACTCGGTGTAAGAGGCAAAATGGCTCGTAGCGACATGCTTGCTCTCAATGTCCAACTGATACACACTCTGTCTCTTCCCCTGGTATTTATAGGGCTTATTCTGTGAGAGCCGGGTCGTGTGCAGAGAATACTTTATCGACCACGGGAACTATTTTTTGCAAACTCGTCCACAGGTCGGGATCTAGCGTAAATCCGCCTCGCTTGAGAGAGATCAATCGGGCAAAAAAAGGGCCGCGAAAAATGTATACATCGTGATCCAGGTAGATACTATCGCCATCTAAATCACAGAATAATAATACACGTTTTAAGGTAGTCCAACCTTCGCGAGATAATGTGATACGGGCGGGTTCAGGGACGCACCAGCAGCGCGAGTCATCGTCAATGAGATCGATGCGATCAGGATATATTATTATGGTACAACCCGAGGTGAGGGTACGGGTGATGATGGAATGGGCTTCCGGGTAGAGTACAGCATCCACTTCGGTAATGATAGATTTCAGTGCCGCCCATAATGATGGCCAAAGCACAATACCGCTCCCGCGACACTGTTCTAACCGGGGAAGAAATGAATGCTCTCTACTCCCCCGCAGGTACACATCGTCGCCGACAGGTAAAAAATCGACTTCGGGTTCTTGGCTTTGTAACACACGTGTCAATACCGTCCATCCGGCCAGGCTTAAAGTTAATTTCACTTCGATCGGATGTTCCTCGATAAGGCGCAATTCATGCTCGTACACGATAAGAATTACTTTCGACGTCACTTGAAAGAACGCGAGCTCTTTGCCCGGCGATGCCATCATGAAGAATGACAAAAAATACTAGCCCGACAAAAATTTATATAGATCGATTCAATTTTTCATGGTTAAAAAAAAAAAATACCCTGGGAAAATAATTTAACACTGCCATTATTTTTTTAGATGCTCCCCGAGTGGATAAATTAAGAGTCTGGACTCATACGAGGATAAAAAATAAATTTAGTGCATGGCTGGACTAGAATTTCGAGTCTTAATAATTATCAGAACCATCCCTAGGGCTGTGAGAGAGTGAAACCCGAGGCTTGCCAAGCCATAGTATATAGGTAATACAGGCTCTACGTACGTGAAGGGTTTTTTTAAATGATAAAGTGTGTACCCCTAGTACGCATGACACAGCTTATAAATTTAAGGCACCGTTAATTCACGGAATCAATGACTGAAATAGGTAGCCCACATCCTTTTTATAATGTTACCTTAATAAAACAAGGGTATTCCTACGACAAACACATTTAATAAATTATCAAACAGCATAAATTGGTACAATGCACTTTTCCATTTTAAGTAAGGGGCCGCAACTCCGTTGTCTCGAAAATTGGCCCGCCAACTGCGTAGAAATGTGCGTTCTTCCCGTAAATGAAGGCACTGTTTTCTTGATTTGCTACAGTTTTCATGAACGAAACGAACTGGAATTTTCAGGGCACGCGTATCGATTGCTAAGTGATAGACTTGCTCTATTTTTAATCCAGAACATTAATTTATTTTTAATGAAGCGGGTTTTCTGTATTTTCGTATTCCAAGATTACGGCTCGAAAACTCGGTAAAAATTAAAAATCAGGACGTAGTCAAAAGGTAGACGGCTGAAATTTTTAATACGAGTCCTTGATTTATGTGAGATGAATTAGAACTAAAAATTCTACGAGCGATGAGCTGTATTGTAAAAATGACAGGCATTTATAATTGAGAAGGAAACACAGCGAATTTTTCAAGTGTTCCCATATTCTTTCGTCTGACTACACGATTTCGCTGACGTCCGCGTATTGTTTATATATAGTGGCCCCTCTTCAATAGGATTACCATAAAATTTTTCAGACTGCCAAAAGAAGTGAAATCCAACAGACAAGATGTCCACCACGCAGAGATTATCTCAACGCAAGGAAAGAATGATGAGACAATACATTCGCCGGTTTTGGAGAGATGAGTTTGCAGGATGGAGGGCGACGTTACTGAACCAAGAAGAGGGGGAGAACACCACGGCAAATAATGTGAGGGCACTGTTGGTTGCCGCACATTCTACCATCAGCCAGGAGGACTGGTTCGACCAACTACATCATCTGATGAATGCAATGCATCGCAGTCCTCCTGGCCCAGCAACCACAGTGCCCGAACAGAATTTAACATGTGAGGAAGTGCTGTCACCATCTTCACCGGCCAGAACACCGCCAAGTACAGTGTCCAGGCAGCAAGCGGAGGAAGCGGAAATTCCACCCCCACCATTCCCACTAGAGGACCTCCCTTCATCCCTCGACTCCGATGAAGATGATGACAGACCCGTGATTGTGTATGAACAGCCTCCCCCCACGGTGTCGGCGGCCAGATTCTTGGATGGACGCCCCCTTGATGCTGACATCAATGAAGAAGAGGGAATCAGCCCCTACCGCTACTTTACAGTCAGTCATTTTGTGAGCCATCGTACAACTGAGATGTAAGCTACTCTCCCCAGAATAAACTGGGAAAAAAAATACCTGCCCTTTTCAGGGCAAACCATTCCTTCCGAGAGAGGAAACTTCTAACTAGCACATGAATTTAACGCACAGAATGTCCTACATTACTCCCTTTTTATTAGCAAATCAAAAAAAACAATCCCTGGCCTATATGAAAAAGGTTCTTGTGAGAACCGATCTCTATCACATATCAAACAGAGGATTTTTTTTCTTTTTGCCCCCATTAATTAATAAACAGTCTGCGCGATAACGGATTGTTATTTTTTTTCAACCGGGGGACATAACCCCGAATAATGGGTAATTTATTTTTGATCAAATAGCCCGAATGAATAACGGGGATTTTATTTTGAATGAACACAGGGGTTATAAGGTGTGGGGATTTCGTGTTTCATTGTGTGCCGAGATTAGCAGTTCTCTTTCGGAAAAGATAATTGTCCTGAAAAGGACATTTTTTTTCTGTTTTTCTTTTTTTGCTATGTAATAAATTACATCGTTGAGGGCATCTGTAGTCGGTGTCTTCTCTCAGCGCAGACGGTACAGGTAAGAGGTAATAGTTCACACGGTTGAGGATGATTGGCTTCTGCACAGGTAGGTATTTGGGCCCGACGATGGATGCAGACTTGACACAATGCCGAATGACCGCAAGGGGCTATGGCAAACCGGGCAAATTGGTTCGAACATTCTACACAGGGTAGATATAATTGGCTTTGTCTTTCTGTGTTACAGCCCAATGTTGAAGTGGTGATCGCCCAAACATAATACACCTCATCGTGCATTTTTTGGAGGGGAGGTCTCCTCTCTCTCTTGCCCCTTGTATCTGTTCTGTCTTGCCTCTTGCGTAGCCGGACATCTTTTCTTTTTTTCTGTACCCGCTTCTTCTTCTGGGTGACATGTTCTCCTCTGTTCTCTGTTGCCTTGGCATCGGATCTTTGTTCTTCTGTAGCCTGGGTGCTTCCCTCTGTTTCGGCGGGTCTCTCTTGTACCGGTTGGTCTTGACCTGGGGGTGATTTCAACATCTTTTCTAACTCGATGCATTCTAACTCGGCTTGTATCTTGTCAAAATAGGGGGCGACGCCTGGAAAAACATCCGGTAGGGTTGAAGTTGAAGCAGGCTGGTTCCCAGGTGAAGGAGGAAATAATTCTGCCATGATATCAGTTATCCAGGGTTGGTCATGATCTTCCAAACTTATGATATTCCCGTAGAGTTGATTTTCATCATGGGTGATGAAGTCGTCAATATCCTTGATTTCAATCAGCGGTAATGACTGCATGACTGGGTACTGGTGAATAATTAAAAAAAATACAGCGCTATTTATAGGGTCATTCACGCGGACGTCAGCGATAACACTCTAGCTGTGTGATATATTTTTACGACACTGCCAATATTTGTGTTTCTTCCCCATTTTAAAAACGACTGTCATTTTTCAATAACTATCAACGCACCTATATTTTTATTGCAAGTTGCACTCAGGCCATTCAATGTATTGTATTTTAAAATTTTAACCGTCTAACGCTACACACTACCGCTATTTTATTAATTTTTATTGATTTTAAACCCATAAAAATCGTGTACGGGAGTCTGAAACACCAGATATATTGGAAATAAATTGATTTTCCTGACTAAAAAAACGTGTAGACTCTGGGTCACAGTCGTCTAATAGTTCCATGAAAATTGTGACGGGTTTTATCGAAAAAATAATAAGAAATTTAATGCTTGAGACAAGGGGTACACAGCACAGTAGGATTCTTGCACTGACTGACACCGGTGAGTGGGGTGGGTTCAAAATGGCGGTCTATGGATTGGCCGGCATTTTGTACTCCCAATCACTATACAGTGCGTCAGCCTATATCTTGCACTCACTGACCGCGGTGAGTGGGGTGGGTTAAAAATGGAGGTCTGTGGATCACGGCCATTTTGTACTCACCTCCCACTAGACTATAAATAGCGTATAATTTTGATATTTATTCACCAATACACCATCATGAGTTTTCGAAGACGACGTGCTCTGTTTACACATCATCCGACTCGAGATCCGAGAATTGCGGATACAGAAGAACACAGAGAGATCGTTGGCCATGAAGCAGATGGCGGGGGCTTGACGATCATCTCCAGTTTTCAACGAGTGCTTGAAGACGAAACCACGTTAATCAACAGTACCGAAGAACTGGCACAACAATTGCGGGAAGATGTGAGAACAGAAGAAAGTAGCCGGATACGAAGACTGAGTGAACAACAGGACCAAGACATACACAGAATGGAAGAAAACGACAGTGATGTGACGGAAGGTGGGGAACAAGACGGCGATGAGCTGCCCTGGCTAAGTACTAGTAGACCTCAAACAACAACCACAATGACACCGCCTGTCTACACTGAAAGTATAAGGACTGAAGACCATACAGCCGGACTTCCCACCATTGCCGAAACTCCCACAATTTCAGCGGCAGAAACACCACAAACCTGTCGCCACCAAGTCGAGATAATCCAACTCAATGAACAGATTATCGTCATGCAAAGAGGGCTGGATGGGATGGAGACGACCTTGAATGGGATGGAGGCGCAAATTACCATACTCAAGAAAGAACGCCGTGTCGAAGAGAAAAAAACACGATGCAGTATCTGCACGGAGGAGGAAAGTTGGTACGCCGTGTTACCCTGTGGACATCTTTGCCTATGTAAGGATTGCTGGGTAACCCTGACGTGTCAAGGTGCGATGTGTCGTTGCATTGATGCCGGAGAGTCCCATTTGAAAATAAAATGCCCGATATGCAGAAAACATGTATGAGGCGTAAAGCGAATATACAGAGCCTGAGTGTGTCGTATCACACTATCAACGGCCCTTTTCAGGGCCAACCCATCTTTCCGGAAGAGAAAACTTCTTTCCTAAGCACATCCAACTAACACCAGATGTCCATCATCCTTTTTCCCCAAAAAAAATTTTTTCAAAAAATTTTTTTTTCAAAACAAAAATCTTCATACGTCAGGTCAACAAAATTTTATTTTTGAGGTAGAGGGTCGAGTGAGGTATCATATTGAAGCTGACGTGAAATGCTTCACAATGATACCTCACTCGACCCGATTGGACCATTAGGGGCGCCTCTAACACCAAAAAGATTATTTTGAAGATAAATATCAACATCGGGTGTATGAAAATTTTTTTATTTTAGAGGTAGTGGGTCGAGTGAGGTATCAAATGGAAGCTGACGTGAAATGCTTCACATTGATACCTCACTCGACCCGATTGGACCACTAGGGGCTGCCCTAACTCCAAAAAAGGCTATTTTGAATTTTCTGCGCATGTGCGAAGGCCGAAGGCTATGAAAATAGCCTTTTTGGGGTTAGAGGCGTCCCTAATGGACCAATCGGGTCGAGTGAGGTATTAAATTGAAGGTGACGTGAAGGAGCATCTGATAGACTGGGTATGGGCTTGAATTAGGGTAATTGTGCGCATGCGCGAAGATGATATCAAAAATATCAATCTTCAAAAATAGCCTTTTTTGGAGTTAGAGGCGTCCCTAATGGACCAATCGGGTCGAGTGAGGTATCAAATTGAAGGTAACGTGAAGGAGCATCTGATGAACTGGTGTAGGTTGAACTATAAGCATTCTGCGCATGCGCAATCTTCAAAATAGCCTTTTTTGGAGTTAGGGCAGCCCCTAGTGGTCCAATCGGGTCGAGTGAGGTATCAATGTGAAGCATTTCACGTCAGCTTCCATTTAATACCTCACTCGACCCACTACCTCTAAAATAAAAAAAATAAAAAAATCTTCGTACACCCGATGTTGATATTTATCTGCAAAATAGCCTTTTTGGAGCTAGGAGAGCCCCTAGTGGCCCGATGGAGCCGAGTGAGGTATCAATGTGAAGGTGAGATGAAGGGCCATCTGATGGACTGGTGTGGGTTGAACTATCAGCATTCTGCGCATGCGCAAGAATGGAAATAGACGTTTTTGGAGCTATTTGACTATTAAAAAAAGGAAAAAAATGAACACTAAGCATTTTTTTAATTACTATTTTTTTATTAACACACAATGAACGTATTCACAATTGAATTTAATACAATTATAGGTAAGTATTGAATTTTTTTAATACAATTAACAGTGAAAAAACTCTGAATTTTTGTAATACAATCTCTCCAGATCAATACATGTTTTTCCTTGTTCTCAATAGTTCGTCAACAAGACTTGTTTGAATTCATCATCATCTTTCCGTCCTTGGTGCACATAGATGTACGTCACAATTTCTTCACGTGGGATTTTGGAAGGACAAGCCGCTACCACTGCCGTAGCAATTTGCGCCTCCGTCACAGCCTGTAGTGCTTCAGTGAGGGACTCGTATGAGGCTACCAGAGTGTTCATGTGAGGTGTGATGAGCTGCAGGACTGTCTCGATGTACTTCTCATATATATAGTGCGACACCTGGTAGGTGAGAGTTTAACGAATTGTACTGGCTAGACGCTGCAACTCCCGCCAGGCCGTTAATTTCAATGTCACCCCTTGAGGACAAGCCACCAGCTCTTGTGTATCTAACCTTTTTCGCCATTTTCGAATATGGACCAGGAGCTGGTCATTGAAATAAGCACAGCTCACATAGATGTCGTCACCCACAGGAAATTTCGCTTCGTCATTCCCCTGGTCACGAATAACCGCATCGATGGCGTAATCAAGGGCCTCCAGTTTTTGCCAGGTGTCCAAGTTCATGGCAATATGCTTACCAGGTCTGTCGTTAAAGCCCGCTGCATTAAAATGCACTTCTTCGTCTTTGACACTGACCGTTAAATAGGGTGTGAGCTCCCAAATGTCCTTGTGAGCTGCCTGGTGAGCCGCGTCGATCAGATTGTTGATCTCCTGGACAGACAGAGGAAGTTCTTGTTTCACAGGCACTTGCTGGGGTACTACTGACTGATCAGGTATTACTAACGGTGTTAGACGGGAGCGTTTGGGACGTCCAGCCCGTTTAGCAGGTGTAGTACTCTCTGGGCTAGTACGTTTGCTAGCTGCACGCTCTTCGTCCACCACTAACATATCCTCATCTGGTAGAACGTCGTCGTCGGCTTTCAATAGATCTGCTAGTTCTTCATTTCCCGTGATCTTCAGCCCCTCCACCAAGAGTAGACATGCATAGGGGCCATGGCGCAGTAGAAAGTCGATGAGAGCTTTGTTTTGTCCTGAAAAAGTTTTCTCGGCCATGATATCGTCGACATGCTCTTTCATGAGTATGTGTTCCTGCATAAGGAAATCACATAGTTCACCCACACGCTGTATTTCATCAATGAGGCGAACACGGTTGTTTCGAAGCGTCACTAGCTGGGCTGACTCCATGACTATAGGCTCAGGCTGATGAGCAACTGCTACGGTGTAAAAGTATGGTGAATGGGCACCGGTAAAAGTGAAAAAAGTAAAAGGTTCACAGCTCATACAAAACAGGCAAGCTGACTGGATGACTGGCTGGCTGACTGGCTGGCTGGCTAGAGGTGAAGCAGACTAGAGGTGAAACAGGCAGGCTGGCTGGTCAGGTCAGGTAAGTCAGAGTGCTCCACAAAGTAGTGCAATTGAATACACCCTTTCCCTAAAAATCGACTGCTTTTATACGTTTTCCCGTAAGTGGGGTGGGTTCAAAATGGCGGACCCTTATTTTACACACACAACACCCTAAGCCGCCATTTTAAACCCACCCCACTCTCATCCCAGGTCAATCAGTGCACGGGGTGAGTGGGGTGGGTTCAAAATGGCGGACTTTCAGTGGTTTGGAGAAAATAGGATGCCGCCATTTTGAACCCACCCCACTCACATAGCACTCACTGACCACGGTGAGTGGGGTGGGTTCAAAATGGCGGACCCTTATTTTACACAAACAACACCCTAAGCCGCCATTTTAAACCCACCCCACTCACATTAGGCCACGCCCCCTCATCACGCATGCGCACAGACACACTTCTGACGTCACACCAAGTTCTGCGCATGCGCAGTGAGGCGCTATTCCGCTGATTTACACCTTGTATACTACTTAGTAGTCGCCAAAAAATTACCCTACATGACCTACAAGCCCTCATTGGAATGCTGAATTTCGTCTGTAGAGCCATTATCCCGGGTAGAGCATTCTGTAGGCGTCTTATAGATACTAGTATAGGGGTAGTAAAGCCACATCATTATGTAACAAGTTATGTAAGGCTCAGTTCCGGAATGAAAGAAGATCTATTGGTGTGGCAAGAGTTTGTTGACCAGTGTAATGGGGTGAGTGTGTTTTTGGACCAATATTGGTCTTCCAATGATAATCTCCAATTATTTACCGATGCAGCAGGTAGTCATGGGATGGGGGCTTATTTTCAGGGTCATTGGGCATCTGGCAGTTGGCCAACAAGTTGGCATGATACAGGTATCACCAAAGATATCACATTTCTCGAGCTATTTCCCCATTGATAGTTGCTATCGAAATCTGTGGGTATAGGTTGAGAAACAAGAAAATTCTCTTCTGCCGTGACAATAAGGCAGTGGTTGAAATTATAAACAAACAGACAACCAAGTCTACAAGGGTCATGAAGCTGATGCGTATTTTAGTTTTGTTCTGTTTAAGAAACAACATAATGAAATATCTGATACCATTTCGCGCTTGCAGTGGCATCGCTTCCATCAGCTGGTTCCTCAGTTCCGACACCTGTACCTCTGTGGCTGTGGAGCATTTATAAGTAGAAGCGAGCCGTTTGTTACAGCATTCTATGTCACCCCTAGCTATAGAACCTTTGCTGTGTAGGTGGGCGTGGCTGTTCTTCCCTACACAGCTGTAGTTCCTTCCCATCACATTTCGTACCACGAAGTTTTGGCCTCCGAAACGCCTGCGTTTCGGAAGATTTAACGGCTGCACATACAAGAACACAGTAGCTGGTGATAATAAAATGTACCTCGTTATTCTCCTTGTAGTCTTTTGTCACTTCCCTCCAAGTTAGAACTCTCGGTATTCCCTCATTCTTAAGTTATCATCAATTGTTCAAGATTCTCGGGGATTTGAATATTCAGCTGACTGCCATTCAACTGTCAGTGATGTAAATTTCCCTTGCACGGACTTTGCCGGAGATGGCGGTCTCTTTGAAAACAAGCCGTGGCGCATGCGTGATTATTCAGGTCAGTTGGATGACGGTCCAACGAATGCGCGTGTACGTGGGCGTGGCTAACGGAGACATTCAAAATATGAGACCAAAATATGTCAGAAAACTCCGTGAAGGCGTGATTAAAAGATGATATCTCAAGAACGATGAATTATTAAGTGTTGAGAGTTGGCAGGCGGCGAAAAGGACCAATGTAGAGGAAAATGAGGTATAGTTTATTACTATTCGCTGCGGTTTTATTTCGTGTGCAGTTAGGATATTGGACAACGTCATTCAAAGTTCAATGTGTGGGATGTATTGTGTATAGAAGGAACCTTGGCTGTGAGTCGATTACAGAGCCATTCGAGACTACAGCCATTCCTGGGCTATGTCACCCCGGACGTGGGCAGCTTATGACGTGGGAGTTACCTCCCTTCAGCGTTTTAGAGGGCAAGATAATTTACCCATTATTTGATCTGTCCCAGTTTCACAAATTATCGACCACATTGCCGATCTTTCATATGAGGATTACAGCCCAGCTATTGTTCAAACGTATTTAGCTGGGATATCATATCAGCATAAGTTAATGAATATTAGTGACCCAACGCAAAATTTTATTATCTAAAAGATGTCCGAAGGCATGAAGCCCTCAAACCCAAAGGTGGATCGGCGACTTCCCATTACTGTGCCTTTACTCACTAAGATATTAGGAGTACTCTCATACGTTTGCAGTTCACAATATGAATGTGCACTTTTCAAAGCTGCTTACGTTTTAGCATTCTGTGTTTTTTTACGTATGAGTGAAATAGTATCCGATTCGAAAGAAATCCATAATCTGAGAGCCATCGGAGTTTCTGATATTTCAATCGATAAACTTCAGGGCTTGATCAAGCTTTTTATTCGCTTTTCAAAAACAGACCAGTTAGGAAAAAGGACAATGCTATTCATATCTGACAGTAAAGACTTGCGCCCCATTGAGATAATGGAATCATTCATGCAAGCGCGATGTGTGTGATGGGCCATCAGCTCTTTGCTCATTTTGATGGCTCGCCTTGAGTAGATACCGATTTGCCGCTATGTTAAAGAAATCCCTGGTATTGTTGAATATTCCAGTCAAGCAATAAACAACTCACTGCTTCCGCATTGGACACGCAAGCATGTGTCATGCAATGGGTGTCCCAACTGAAGATATCAAACTGCTCGGCAGATGGAAGTCTGATGCATATAGGAGGTGCATACGCATCCCATCATATGATTAGCTTGCAGTGTTCATAAGCTTATAAATTTAACACTTTCTTTATGTGCGCAATTTTCCTAACACATGTTCTGTTGAGTTATAGATAAGCATGGGATTAGAAGCCAGTATGCTTCGGTATGGATTGTCGGGTCCAGCATAATTTACTGGGCACAACGCAGAGCGGGTGTTAAATCTAGTGGACATAAACCTTGGCCTTTTCCGGCAGCATGGAACAGAAATACACTGGATGGGAGTTCGCGGCATGCGGTGGTGTCTGACGGCCATCAGTAAGAAGCTAGCTGTGTTGCCTAGCCCAGATATAATAATAATTCAAGCGGGGGCTAATGATCTCTCACTTTGTTAACTCTTGCGGTTTTCATCATAATATGAGCAAGGATTTGTCACATCTTATTGCATTATTTCCCAACGCTAAAGTAGGGTATTCGCATATGCTTCCAAGGTATGTATGGTCAAAGGCTCGCGACCCTAAGAAGATCGAGATAGCCCGGAAACGTGTCAATCGCGCTGTTTGTAATAAGTTGTTGAGTGCTGGTGGCTTTGTTATTCGCCACCTGATATTCTCTTGGCGTCGCGAACACTGTTTCGACAAGATGGCGTCCATCTGTCGCCTATAGGGACTGATTTCTTCGTCAACGATCTCGACGGGGCACTAGAGGAGCTTTATTTGAGAGATGAACACGTGTTCCACCGAGTGGACTACTAGTATTCCAACTAGAAAATTTAAACGTTTAATCTTTCAAGAATGTACTGATATGGCTCATGGTTTTCTTGTGACGACAACTTTGGGGCGAGCATCTGTAGAAGTCATATAAGTCATGTGTGGTCTTTGTTTGTGACCAGTCAAAGTATTTTGGGGGTGGACACACTTCTACTGATAACTTATGTCACAATGAGGAATTGGTGGAGGTGTGGCTCATGTATACATATGCTTTGTGGCCTTGTGTTACAGCCTCGCTTATGTTACCATGAGTGGGGGTGTGTGATTTTACAACCTCAAGTGATGTTACCATAAAAGGGAGTGTATTTACTTAGGCTAGTCATATATGCAATGTTGAGTCGGAGTGCGGAATTGCCTTCATGATATCTTTGTCTTGTCGTTTAATAAAACCACGGCCATATTTTATTCCAGCACATTCGTCACCTTATTGTTCTTTATTGTATTCAATGCCGAAATAGCGTAATAAATTAAATTGACGTATGTACCGTTAATTTACATTATTAAACTTGACGGAATGGCTTGTATCCTGCCAGTAATTTAGCGTAAATGAAATTGTATGTAAAGCAAGTTATTTCATGGTGAAAGGGAGATAACTGGGGGGGTTAAGCATGTAAATTATCTCCCCTTTTTCTGTCACTTGCAAGAAGTTTGTTCCCGTTGGTCTAACTGGGGCGGTGTATTGGCGTGTAGTAAATAAGCTTGCGCGGTTAGACACGATGTCTTTCACTGGAGACACTGGACAGTGCTGTACGCACCTTGCTGCCAGAGATTGAAATTTGTCCTGTTCGCAAGTATTTTTAATCCCACCCATCTAACACATTTGGTGTATTTCGATAATGATCTTATTGATAATTATGATTAGCCATAATGTTTTCTAAAATTAAAAAATCAAGTTCTGTCCTGGTTTGATAAGACTCTAGTTATTCAAATGAAATTGGATTAAAAGCTTTGTGCATAAAGATTTCACGCAGCAAAATATGGCAATTTTAAGGCATGTACATGTAAGTTATGTGTGGGCTTTGTTTGTGACCAGTCGAAGTATTTTTGGGGTGGACACACTTCTACTGATAACTTATGTCACCATGAGGAATTGGAGTGAGGGAGGAAGGGAATTTGGCTTAATGTCACACTCAAGTTTGTTTCACTCATATGGTGACAGTCAGTTTGGTTGGTGGAGGAAGCCGGAGTACTCGGAGAGAACCACCGCCCTTCGGCAAGTAACTGACAAACTTTCACACATGGACCAGCTGGGCTCGAACCCGTGCCGGTTCAGCGGTGTGAGGCTAGCGGTCACCAGCGAAGCGCCTTAGACCACTCGGCCACCGAGGGCCCCTTGAGGAATTGGTGGAGGTGTGACCCATGTATACATATGCTTTGTGGCCTTGTATTTACAGCCTCGCTTATGTTACCATGAGTGGGGTGTGTGATTTTACAGCCTCAAGTTATGATACCATAAAAGGGAGTGTGTTTACTTAGGCTAGTCATATATGCAATGTTGTGGTTGTAACGACAGTCTGGGTGTGGAATTGCCTTCATCATATCTTTGTCTTGTCGTCCATATTTTATTCCAGCACATTCATCGCCTTGCTGTTGTTTATTGTATTCAGTACTGAAATAGGGTAATAATTTCATATTTTTTACAAAGCCACTATGTAGCATTCTGTTTCTATGTGTCCTTTCTATAGGACTGGACTTCTGTGTCAAATAGTTCACTTCTTGATTAAATTCCTGGTATGTGAAAACCAGACATCTCATCTTCGACATTAAAAATTGTGAATATCCTGCAGCCAATGTCTGGCAGTTGAACAAGTTCTTCAGGCTTTATTTTTTCTCGTTCTGATCACTCTACAACGTTGGCCGACCAGGAAAATGGTGTTTTAATGTTCATACTCATGGTCTATCAAGTTTACCCCTCACATTAAGTTCACATGGTTTAGAGATGAAGGTCAAGCACTCATTGAGTAGGTATCTTATATGTATTCGTTCCAGTTAAATTATTCGATGGCGTTGGAGTAATTAAAAAAATGATTTGCTATTGATATAGGAAACAATGCTAAACTCGGTGTTAAGCAGAAATCCGGAAATGTTTATTATGTCAAGTGCTTTATTCAAATACATAAGCCGTGTTTCGATCGTTTTCACTAGAAAATACCATACATTTCACTTATGATAAGTGATTGGTCAATTGATTTAGGATCCTCGGAGGTTACACAGACAGTACAGTAGTACCAAACATGTGTACACTATCTGTCGTGTTAATTAAACCTACTGAGCCACGGTAAGGTGAAATAAAAATTCCTTAATGCTGCATTCTTAAGCCCGGTGCACACTGGAGCAATCTGCTTAGCCAAATTTCATTCGTGCACGATTGCTTAAGCAGATAGCTTCCGTGTGCGGGAAACTTCATGAACGTTTTTGGCAATTCGTGCCCAGCTGGAGGCAAATATCCAACGCGTTTGATAATTTTTGACACGCGTGGAAGAAATCTTACAGTGTGCGCTGAACCAAAGCTATGTGCTTACGCTCTTTTGTTAGAGCGCATGCGTGAACCGGCATTTAATTGCGTTTTTTCATCGATGGGAATATGCGCGCCGAATGCCAACCAACACAAAATTTAGTTATAGTGAATAAATATGGAGTTCTTCAAGAGATAAGCTGAGTTTCCAAATAAAAATGTTGAATTGTCGTGACAAATTATCGAACAAAATCGTTGTTGTGACTGCAACTCACGAGTGCTACCGTAGAAGCACGGATTTTTCATTGTCAATGTAAAATCCGTGGTAGAAGTTAGCGCTTACTTGCTGGGGCAAGTAAAAATCGACACCGAAAAGCGCAACATTCACGTTAGATGCCTGTGTTGGCAACCACAATTTTCTTCAGATTAAAATACTCACTGGAAAGGTTTTAGTGTAGCTTGTATCCTCAGAAATAAAACAATGTGGTAAGGGGATAATAATCATTTTGCAATGTCACGTGACCACGCGGCCGGTTCACGCATGCGCTCTAACAAAAAGGCGTAAGCCTACACTAAGATTTCTTCCACGCGTGTCCAAAATTATCAAACACGTTGGATATTTGGTTCTAGGGCACGAATTACCAAAATCTTTCATAAAGTTGTCCGCACACGGAAGCTATTTGCTTACGCCATCGTGCAAGAATGTTGGCTAAGCAGATAGCTCCAGTGTGCGCCGGGCTTACTACCATTCGATTTAATCCGCATACCCAATGGTCAGCTAGAAATATTTGCGACCGTAAAATTCGCATACAGGCCGCAAATTTTTTCAGCCTGACACGCAATCGCTCTCGGTCCTCGAATGTGGATAAATACGCACCAGTTTTAAAGTAATGTTATTAAATTACAGCATTAATTGATTTACGATCCTCAGACGTAACACAGACAGTACAATGGTACAAAGTTGTGTACACTATTTGTCGTGTTAGTTGAGGGATTTTGATCACTATTTTTTTTTTTTTTTTTGCCGTTATATTTATATCTGATCATTATATTTAGTCTGATCATTAGAAAAATTATACATTTTTTTTTAGTTAAATCAGCCTGTTCTGTGCCTCACGGCGTATGCATTTTTATACGCCCGCTGAAAAAGCGGACGTGTTATGGGATGGCGCTGTCCGTCCGTCCGTCCGTCCGTTTCGTGTCCAGGCTGTATATCGCACACTTTTCAAACTACGGATGCGACGTTTGGAAGGTAGGTGCATTAGGGGGAGATGACGTGTCATGCGTTGCTTTCGCTCATGTGGGCCGTTTCCATGGCAACCAGCCACACCCTCTTTATCTCAGCCATTGTAAAGGTAGTTTCCCTCCTGTCCGGACTGTCCGGACTGCATATCGCACACTTTTCAAGCTACTGATCTGAAGTTTTGTAGGTAGGTGCATTAGGGGGAGATGACGTGTCATGCGTTGCTTCGCTCATGTGGGCCGTTTCCATGGCAACCAGACACACCCTCTTTCTCTAGTGTCCGGACTGTATATCGCACACTGTTCAAGCTACTGATCTGAAGTTTGGTAGGTAGATGCATTAGCTAGGGAGAGACAATGTGTCATGCATTGCTTTTGCTCATGTGGGTCGTTTCCATGGCAATCAGACACACCCTCTTTACCTCGGCCATTGTAAGGATAGTTTCCCTCAAGTGCGGGCTGTATATCGCACACATTTCAAGCTTCGGATCTGAACTTTTGTAGGTAGGTGCATTACGGGGAGACGACGTGTCATGTGTTGCTTTCTTTCATGTGGGCCGTTTCCATGGCAACCAGACACCTGTTTATCTCAACCATTGTAAAGGTAGTTTCTCTCGTGTCAGGACTGTGTGTCGCACACTTTTCAAACTACAGATCTGTTTTCTTAGGTAGGTGCATCAAGAGGAGAAAATGTGTTATGGGATGGCGCTGTCCGTCCGTTTCGTATCCGTTTCCATGGCAACCAGACACCTCTTTATCTCAGCCATTGTAAAGGTAGTTTTTCAACTGTTTTCACATTCATTTTTCCCTTCATGTCTTTTTTCTTCACGTACGTCAACCAACAGTCTCTGTTCCACCATCCAATGGCATCCATTTTCAATGGGATGACCGGCTTTCCATAGGGCTTCAGACAGTCCATCCTAACACATACGTGAATTGATTAAGCATTTTTCCAGTGGTTACTTCACTCAATGACCTTGACTGACAGTGATGATTCACAAATTCAGTACATCTTCCCAAATAAAGCTGTTTTCAATACTCAGTACAGTCTTTACACCACTAACTATCCCATGTAACAATCCATACAGTGCTGAAAGTTTTCAATTCACTGTTCCATCTGTTCAGACCGATATGTTTTTAGGGCGTATTGTGAGTTCAGACTGAGCTCTTGTTACAGAATGAAAACGAGTGACTTTATGCTGGCGAAGGCTTGACAAGGATAAGCAGCGAGTATCACCAGATTACAAACTGAGCCAGTGTTGTTCAAGTGTGATAAATTCAATTAAAGTTTCAATCTAAACTGCGGTTTAGTGAAATAAATTACTGTTCGATGAGTGAATACTTCAGACTTAACAGTGTTAATTGCCGTCAAAATACAACATAGTTATTCCCTGTTTCAATACACTTGGCTTATTGAAGGATTAGTATTATGCAAGGTTGTTTCCAACAGTAGAAGACAAAACTATACAATAGTAGAAATACTCGCCCATGGAATCTCAGCAAATATGACTGGAAATATACGAAGAGCCGTCGATACTCATCCGGGCCTCCTCTTCAGTAACAGCGCCTATCGGAGATCCGATGTTGGCATCGCTGTCACGATGTTGAATAATGAGAGTGCAAGCATGAAACACAACAATAATCCTTACAATTAGAGTGTGTCACTATCAGACGATGTGTGTAATCTAAATCAGACGCTCCCGCAAAATACAGAAAAAGAAAGGATACTATGCAAATATTGGTATACTTCACGCATAAAACTGGTAACCAAAAACGGTTACATTTCAAGTTGGGACTTCACATAGTAGTATGAACATACTAATCTACCAGGGGGCTCTCGATGGCCGAGTGGTCTAAGGCGCTTCGCTGGTGACCGTTTGCCTCACACCTCTGAAATGGCAGCTGGTCCATGTGTGAAAGTCTCTCAGTCAATTGCCGAAGGGCGGTGGTTTTCTCCGGGTACTCCGGCTTCCTCCACCAACCAAACTGTCTTTCACCATATGAGTGAAACAAACTTGAGTGTGACATTAAGCCAAATCCCCCACCCCCTCCCTTCCCCTCCCCTGGTCTACAGACCCCAAGTGCTTGAGCAGCATGATTTTGCACCATGCCTGTTGCCACACTGAAAATATCAACGTGCTCTATATGGCTAGTCACAAATGTCCGTTTAATCATATCGTAGTTAGTTATATCGTCGCTAAATGGCTGGAATACTGCCGAACTCGCGATTTTGACTCCTAACTTACTCACTTCTGTACCACCATAGCCGACTGAAATTCCCGGGAATATACGGAAACAGCCGATCGATAGAATGACGCCATTCTAAGGCAGATCTGTTAATATGGAGATTCCCTCACAAAGAAAGTCAAAAGGAATTTTTTGACGTCTGCTCCACTTGTATTGCTGTTCAAAGTGTAACTTTCAAATGGTGATGAGTGTTAACAGTTTTGTTACCTCCGTCGATCAGACGGAGGTCTAGGAGAGCAACGTGAAATCTCTCGCCAAATAACTGTCATATGTGGAACCCACGACTCATAGGATTTCCAATAGGGATTGTCATGGTTCCCGACGAAATTTTGAAGCCAAGTTGTTGGACACTATTGAAATAATGGGGTTCCCCATTGCAATGCATTTCAATGGGCCTTGCTTCTGTAGTCGGGTTCCACCTCCCATCATGCTTCACGAGTTACGCGTAATGTTGGCCGCTTCCACCGGGAGATTCAACATGGCGGCTCTCCAGCTTGTAGAGATGGACAATGCGATTTTTTGCCGTTTTTCTGGTAAGTTTATTACCGCTATTCCATGTCATTGCAACACAATGATTCCTAGTACACCACCCGTCATTTCTATATATCGTAAAGTATTTTTCGGCTGATAACTTATGCTCAAGCCAGCCAAATAGTCCAAGTTGTTGTTGTTGCATATCAAATGCACGGGAGGTCATGCACGCACTGACAGGAAGACAACAGCACAATCGACGATGCCCTGATTTTTCTGATACTTTTTTCTTTCAGTTGATGATATCCACCAGCCTGGTTGTTTAAAAACAGTTATTCTAAATTTTGCTGATAAATTATATTTCCCGGGGGGGAGCTATTTATTTTGGCAGTTCAATAATGGTTTGATTTTGCAGAAGCATCAAATTGATCTAGCTTCGTGAGTCTGTAAACTTATTTAAGTTTGAACAACATTGTAAACCTTTTCTTTTCATTTATCCTAACAGTTTAGTGATATCCACATTGTGTGCTGTGACACTAGTTGATGAAAAATAATTTGCTTGTTAGAACCTGATATTCTGAAAACTTATTCTGAATTGTAGCTGAAACAAAGGAGTGTCTACATTCCACATGTAGGCCTACGTTATTGAGATTTTTGACTGATAGCATGGATGGAACCGTTCCCAAATATTTATTTTTTTAGTTTTAAGCCCTGGACATACCACTGGGCATTTATTTGCCATACGATCACATTTCACATGCTTTGTTCAGCCCCCGTGATCTGGAACCAAACAGTACACTATCACTAGATGAAAGAAGGAGATCATGATATACATTTCAGGTTTTCCGATGCCAAATGACTTGAACAGAAGACAATTAGACAAAAAGAAAAGCAATAAATATATCAATAAATAAAAAAATTACAGAGAAAATGTTCTTGTCTTTGTAAGGGGGACATCAGACACACTGACAACACAGACCATTCATTCAAATTTCGCCGTCCATTGGGGAGACAGAAATATTCCTCAAACACAGTATACGTATTCTTTAAAATTGTGATCTAATTTTCGTTTGTCAAAATATTGCTCCATAGAGAAGTTACTGATATAAACAATCCTGTTCTAGATTATGATATACTGGATTCTTATCATGCTCATGCCACTAACATGAACTCCAACAATCCAACCAGTGGTCAAGATCCATCATCGTTCTTCAGAATTCATATTATTGATCACTCATAGATTGGATTAAGTTACATGTATCATAGTACTCAGTTCTCATTTCATACTTTTGCAAATTCTTGTAACATGGTCAGGTCCCAGTTCTATTAAGTACACGTATGAAAGGTGCGAACTGGTATAATGGATTTCATCTTGTTGTGTATGACGGAAGAATGAAATATAATGAAGGCCATAAACATTTTCAATGAAGTAAGTTTTGATATTAAATATGTATACAATTGATTCCAACCTGCAGGTCATGGATTCAGCACTTCTGATATCAGATGCAGCAAGACTGTTACACAATGGATGACCACCGGCAGAGTGATACATGTGTCAATCGGGCAGACATTTCCAAGGATGCCCAGTTCTAACTTAAACCAATCATGCCGGACTTCATTCCTTCTCTCAGAATAATTGGATCTAACTTTTACAAAACCTGCAGCTCCAATAGCTCCTGGATCTAGAACACATAAATGAAGAGATCTAGTTTATCGGTGCTATGGCAAAAATATCATGTAGAATGGGATTGTGTGGATAATATCAGATTCATGGAAGTTGAAGTCCTGCAGCATGCTCCACAAATATCATCAAAGGTCATAAAACTTTCTGCTTTGCACCAGTGTGGATCTATATACTTGTTTTTTTTTGTACTCGCTTCTGATTGGCTGAGAGCTCTGTGACGGATTTGAAATACTCGCTTCTGATTGGACGAGAGCTCCGCATTGCGTCTGCGCATGCGCAGAATGACATTCCTACCGCACACCCAACCCATCAGATGCCCCTTCACGAATGCTTCACTTTGATACCTCACTCGACCCCATCGGACCATTAGTAGCTCCCCTAGCTCCAAAACGGCTATGTTCATACCCTTGGGCCACCGCGCATGCGCAGAATGACGCTAGTTCAAACCCACTAGTCCAGTCAGATGCCCCTTCACGAAGGCTTCACTTTGATACCTCATACAACTCCATCGGACCATTATTGGCTTCGCTCGATCCCAAAACGTCTATGTTCATACCCTTGGGCCACCGCGCATGCGCAGAATGCCGCTATGTCAAACCCACACCCAGCCCATCAGATGCCCCTTCACGAAGGCTTCACTTTGATACCTCATACAACTCCATCGGACCATTATTGGCTTCGCTCGATCCCAAAACGTCTATGTTCATACCCTTGGGCCACCGCGCATGCGCAGAATGCCGCTAGTTCAAACCCACTAGTCCAGTCAGATGCCCCCTCACATAGGCTTCACTTTGATACCTCACTCGACCCCACTGGACCATTAGTAACTCCCATAGCTCCAACACGGCTATTTCCATACCCTTGGTATGCGCAGAATGACGCTATGTCAACCCCACTAGTCCAGTCAGATGCCCCCTCACATAGGCTTCACATTGATACCTCATACAACTCCATTGCACCATGAGTAACTCCCCTACATGCCAACACGGCTATGTTCATACCCTTGGGCCACCGCGCATGCGCAGAATGACGATAGTTCAACCCCACTAGTCCAGTCAGATGCCCCTTCACCTAAGCTTCACATTGATACATCACTCGACCCCACTGGACCAGTAGTAACTCCCCTAGCTCCAACACGGCTATTTCCATACCCTTTTGGGCCACCGCGCATGCGCCAGGGCCAGCGCTAGTTCACCCCCACACCCAGCCCATCAGATGCCCCCTCACATAGGCTTCACATGGATACATCACTCGACCCCACTGGACCAGTAGTAACTCCCCTAGCTCCAACACGGCTATTTCCATACCCTTAGGCCACACGAGTTGTCTCCCTTGCGTCAATGTGTGCAAATGGCGCTACGGTCGACGCCGTGATGTGGAATGGGCGTCCCCACACCATCCTGGAGCCGCCATTTTGTTTGTTGTTTTCTTGCGGAGATACACGGGACAATAAACGCTCGACCCTAGGGTGGTACAGATGCTAGACTGATACTATTAACATGGTACAACACCTATAGATTATGTCTATTATTATTATATGGCTTAGACGTTTTTTTTAGGGTAATGTGAGGGTTTTTTCTCCCCGTGACCTCCCCACCGCCTCGTTTGCTCCCTTGCGCCGCCATTTTGACCACCACCCACACA
>JAVTVY010046305.1:0-20081 GCA_036873755.1 Hanleya hanleyi | reverse complement strand
ACAATGTACCTCCAATTCCTATTCCCAGGAACTGCGGGGAGACGGCTCTTATTTCCTTGTTTATAATCCTCGTAATTAATGCAGAGATGACAATTGAACGTATTATAAGCCTCACTGATTCCAACCAGGGAAATATGGACGTCTTTTGCTCTAGGCCAAGCGTTCACAGTACCGGTATACAAATTTTCAGAGTTCAAACATTGAAACATCCTTTCCCGCCTCGCACCACGTGGATCTATTGACCGGGAGTTCACATTATGTATTTATAACAATTACAATCAGTACATTTTGTAAACATCATTTAACTATACGGCTTTGTAACCCATTCTGTCAGTCATTCAACTTTATCCACAGGCATAACTTTGCATTGATTAGTTCATTCATTCATTCATTATTTCTCGTAAATTGAAAGCCTTCCCATTCTCGCTCCGGTCCGTTCATTTCGTTCCGGTCAAACTCCGTTCCTAACATGATAATCTGGGGATAAGTCGTTCAAACTTCGGTCGGATTAAAAATATTTGGGGTCATATGTTAATAATCGAATCGAACCGCGAACGAAACGAGTGTAAACATTAACGCAATTGCTTCTGAACTGCATCGGTTGTCGACTGAAGAACGCTTCACACAAAATTCACACCTGTTGAGAAATCGCCTGTATATTTCCCGCCTGTCTGGTCGACGCGTTGAAAACAACATACTATGAAGGGCCGTTCGCGCCATAATTCGTCAAAAACCTACGCGTTAAACACAAGAACGAAGCGCTAAATTTTACAACGTAAACTTGATAAACAACCAATCATGATTCTGTATTTCCACTGCCAGTATTCGAACTAGTTCATCTTACGCGTCAAGTAATGACACCCACTTTTAACGTGTAACTTTAGACACAACGCAATTTACGTTCAACTCTCCGACGTGTAGCTTCAACTTCCCGTAATTTTCCTGTAGGTCGTCACAATCTTACGATACATGGGCCGTTCACGACATAAATCGCCAACAATCTACGCGTCACAAAAGAACGACGTGCTAAATTTTACAACGTAAACTTGACGACCAACCATTCTGTATTCTTACCGCCAATATTCAAGCTAGTTTATTTTACGCGTCAGATAAGAAATCCCACGGAGCCGTAAAAGGGATATGGATTTTTTTTTAATTCCCTATTAAACCATTATAATGACTTATTATGTCGGTATAACGAATTATTATGTCGTTATAACGACTTAATATGTCGTTATAACGACTCATTATGCCGTTATAATGACTTATTAAGTTAACTTAAAGACTTATTAAGACCTATAAAGTCATTATAACGGCTTGATGACGAATTATTAAGTCGCTATAACGACATCATCTTATCACGACTTAAAAAGTCCTTGTAACGTCGTAATATTGCGTTATAACGACTTAATATGTCGTTATACCGAATAGACTCATTATGTCGTTATAGTCGTTATAATAGTCGTTATAATGCGTTATAACGACTGAATAAGCATATCTGACTGCACATCGGTTGTGTTTGTCGCTTTAATTATAGCTTATTGCCCAAGGAACTAAAATAATTAAGCTTCAAAATCGTCCTGTTTGCTTGAGAAAAGAATTTTAATCAAAATCAATATTCACTTTACAACGATCTCTACCATGAGTTTGTGATAAACGTGTTTTCATGTGCTGAAGTTGACAACGATCTCTATCAGCGCTAGTGTTGATAATTTTCGAAAAGTGCATTAGGCACACATATTCTAACATAACATGAATTCCAGTGTGACAGAATCACTGTTTTGAAGGTACTTTAAAAGATTGAAGCGCTCTTTACTGAAATTGTACTCTCTTAAAGCCGACTTTCTATGTCTTAACGCCTAGTTACTGCTGTCAAGTTTAAAATAATTATAAAGTATAATATCCTCCGAAATATTGCAGATTTGTCGTTATATAATCTTTGGAAATGTTTTTACTAGTGTTACTTGTTTAATTTTTTTCTGCTCTGTTTCGATCTGATTTTTCTTATATAACATCTACTAACATACAGTGCCCAAGGATGATAAAATTTTTTTCCTCGTGAGAAAAGAGTGACTGAGTTATCACAGGAGTTACATCTAGTCCGTGACGGAATCACAAAAAAATCGTGACGAAATCACGAGTCCGCATTTTAAATATTCTCCGTAAAAGAGCTTTATTAATTTTAGGATGGATTTATCACTTCTAATTATAAAATTAAGACTCTGAACTCTTATTTTGTCCATTTTATACAGTTTCTGTCAAAAGCATATCTTCTCTACAGATGTTTTAAAATAGAATACTTTTCGGTATAATACAACTTTTCTTCACTGACATTTTCCGAATTTTCCTAGATTATAAAATGTGGGAAAAATAATTTTCGCTTAAAACGCATCTTCTCTGTAATTGGCGTGTTCCTGTAGATTATAGGAAGCGAATAGAACAAACATCATGCTAATATCTGGTCTACGAACAAAATGAGAGGTGAATTTTGTGCGAAAGTGGACGTTTCTTTTTTGTGATGGGCGCATTTACGTGGAAACCATGATAAACTTGTTTTAGTCGTACGTGTATATGTGAAATTTGACTTGAAATTGACAATATTTCATTAGAAAGTATCCCCTTTCTATCCGGATTTCAATTGAAGACATTAAACACAAGAAAATTCCACCACATTCGCAATGCTAAATCGTCGATGGGGCGATCGGTGTTCCATGATTATGGAATAATCAGAAAACGCACTTTTGAAACAAGAACGAAATATATATCCTCGTACGTTTAGGCGTACGCTGCGCTATATCATTCTTAGTTTCACTCTGGACTTTCTGGCAAAATAAGCCAAAATTGGTACATACCATTACTCATAAACCCGTATATTAGCTCGTGGAGACCGTTGTGCAGATGGTAGCCTAGAGATCGTTTGCACTGGTAGAGGCCTGTTTGGATAAAGACCGTGAAGATGGTGTGAAGTGAGCGATAACCTGATTGGTTGAAACTACAACGTAAACAGAGCAGTCACAATGTTTCCGGTGTCGGGCTAGGACGTAAAATAAGAACGATTTAAAATTCCCGCGGAGGGAATGATTGGTTATGAATACCGGAAACGTCGAGATAACATTTCCGGTACATGACAAACGTAAAGATGAGAACAGTTGAAATTCCCGCGAGAGAAGAGGATTGGCTAATACAACCCGGAAACGTCTAAAGTTCACTTAGATTGCGTTGTGTTTGAAGTTACGCGTTAGAGATCATGCGGTCTTGAAGTCACGCGTCACGAAGTTGAACGTAAATTACGTTGTGTCTAAAGCCACACGTTAAAGGTTGATTTTGAGGAGCCGTAAAAGGGACATAGCAAAAACAAAATTTTGGCCCCTATTACGACTTATTAAGTCGATATAATGAGTGGTTATAACGACTTATTAAGTCGTTATAACGGGTTACTAATTTGTTATAACGACTTATTATGTCGTTATAACAACATATTAAGTTTTTATAACAACATGATAATAATGACTTAAAATTTTGGCCCCTATTACGACTTATTAGGTCAGTATAATGAGTCGTTATAATGACTTATTAAGTCGATATAATGAGTCGTTATAACGACATACCGACATAACGACATTATAACGACATAACAACGACATATTAAGTCGTTATAAGGACATATTATGTCGTTATAACGACTTATGTCGCTATGACGACATATTAAGTCGTTATAGGGAAGTATTAAGTCGTTACACCAACATATTCAGTCGTTATAACGCATTATAACGACTATTATAAGGACTATAACGACATATTAAGTCTTTATAACGACATATTAAGTCGTTATAACGACTTATTATGTCGTTATAACGAAATATTAAGTCTTTATAATGACTTACTATGTCGTTATAACGACTTATTAAGTCGGTATAACGACATATAAGGTCGTTATAAGGAATTATTAAGTCATTATAACGACATATTCAGTCGCTATAACGCATTATAACGACTATTATAACGACTATAACTACATGATAAGTTGTTATAACGACATATTAAGCCTTTATAACGACTTAGTAAGTCGTTATAACGACATAACAACGACATATTAAGTCTTTATAATGACTTATGTCGTTATAACTACTTATTAAGTCGGTATGACGACATATCAGGTCGTTATAAGGAATTATTAATTCGTTATAACGACATATTCAGTCGTTATAACGCATTATAACGACTATTATAACGACTATAACGACATAAGTTTATTCGGTATAACGACATATTAAGTCGTTATAACGCATTGTTACGACGTTACAAGGACTTTTTAAGTCGTGATAAGATGATGTCGTTATAGCGACTTAATAATTCGTCATCTTATAGGTCTTAATAAGTCTTTAAGTTAACTTAATAAGCCGACTTAATAAGTCATTATAACGGCACAATGAGTCGTTATAACGACATATTAAGTCCTTATAACGACATAATAATTCGTTATACCGACATAATAAGTCATTATAACGGTTTAATAGGGAATTAAAAAAAAATCCATGTCCCTTTTACGGCTCCGTAGGATTTCTTATCTGACGCGTAAAATAAACTAGCTTGAATATTGGCGGTGAGAATACAGAATGGTTGGTCATCAAGTTTAAGTTGTAACATTTAGCACGTCGTTCTTTTGTGACGCGTAGATTGTTGGCGATTTACGGCGTGAACGGCCCATGTATGGTACGATTGTGACGACCTACAGGAACATTACAGGAAGTTGAAGCTACACGTCGGAGAGTTGAACGTAAATTGCGTTGTGTCTAAAGTTACACGTCAAAAGTGGGTGTCATTACTTGACGCGTAAGATGAACTAGTTTGAATACTGGCGGTGAAAATAAAGAATCATGATTGATTGGTTATGAAGTTTACGTTGTAAAATTTAGCACGTCGTTCTTGTCTTTGACGCGTATGCTTTTGACGAATTATGGCGCGAACGGCCCTTCATAACAGACTCCATTCGCCTGGCGTCGATGTCTTTCATGACCGCGTTGGAGATAAAACGCGGAAAATTCATAGTCGCTCCATACTCGCGATTTAGACGCGCGCGTAACTTTTTTCAGTCGGGACTATCTTTAATTGACGCGGGTGAGTAGTCGCGTTAGACACGCGCTACAATCGCGTCACACGTTAAGTCTTTAATGCACTGTACTGTATTTCAAATTTAGAAAAAATATATTCCCCGATTCATTACTTTTCGATAGAATTACACTAGATTGCAAGCGATTGGCTACGTGCTAAGAATACTAATGATGCTTTCTATGATTTGTTTTATCACCAATAAAGAATATACACATACATGACAAATAAATGTGATTAATATGTTCCATAGATGTTAGGTTCCCCTTTTCCAAGGTCAGATTCCGTCGACGGAACGAACGAGGTGCAACTTATAAGAACGGAGTTATCCTCGTGAACCTGATCTGTTTTTTGTTAAACCATTATGAACTTTGGTTATATACAAGAGACCGATCCGACATCACTCTCTAAAAAAACTTGAGTGAACTGTTCCACTCAATTTTGAGTGAAATGTACCTGTTCACTCAACTCGAGTTACTTTTCACTCAACTTGAGTTACTTTTCACAACTTGAGTTACTTTTCACTCAACTTGAGTTACTTTTCACTCAACTTGAGTTAAAACCACTCAAGTTCACTCAACTTGAATGGAATGAATTTCCACTCTTATGCTTGAGTGAATGTGACTCAAGTTGAGTGAAAATCTCACTCAAGTATTGAGTGGGATGAATTTTCACTCTTAATTGAGTGAAATTTTACTTAACTTTTTTAGAGAGCAATATAGAAACCCCGAGTCCGTAATAAAAAGACATTTGGCCTTAATGCCAACTCTCGTAGTAAAATGGTCTTTCGATTATTGACCCGGAAATTCTTTGTGGACGACGGCTGAATATTGAATGCCGGATCTGCCGCCAATACATTATACAGGTGACACAAGCAGTCGAGTAAATGATCAATTTCAATTGGAGCGATATGCAAGTGGTGAAAAAATTGACGACGTCTGGTGACAAAAAAACAACACCATATGACTCTACAGGGAAGTACATGTATTTGTCGACACCTAACAAGAATACGGTGGGTTCTCGGACGTAGGCTTAGTATCTCAGCCGCGCTTTTATTGTAGCTGTTCATGTGGAAACTATGAAGTATCCACACGGTAGGCCCCTACCTAGCACCGGCTTAAGCGGAATTAGATACGCTAGCTCGGGAGCTGTGATGACAAAACCGGTCAGACAACTCAGCTGATGTTAAAATATGAGCATCATTGTCGTCTGATGGAGTAAACGCCTTAACATGGGCTAACCTGGTAAATGCAAGAAACTTAGAAAAAACTAACCTGTTATGTCCGACGTCGTACGGCTTAAATGACTTCACTAAAATACATCGTGTACCTGCAAAGTTTCCCGACTGGAGCAATAGCAAAGATTTAACTATGGCACAGTGTTTAGCCATGCTCAGTTCCTTTCCCGCTTTTTGATTTTCTTTTTTAGAGCATTCAGCTTCTGAAGTCATTTCCAATTAGCCGAATCAACGTCCTTCGTGATGGGTTTACTAAATGGTGTTGATAATTTTATTTTCAATTTAAAAAAGAGAAAAAAAACGACTAACGGTATGTATAATATGTAATTGCTCATGTTTGTTACTTTGAATACTCAGAATATATTCAGCGATGTTTAGCTATTTTCTGATAAACAGTATGTGCATAGATTTCTGTTGTAGTCTTTTTAGTGTTAAAATCCTCAATTTGAAGATGCAGAATGAAGTTCAAATTTGGAGCGATATGCAAGAGGTGGGGAAAATTGACGACGTCTGGCGACTTAAAGCAACCATATAACTCTACAGGAAAGTATACGTCGACACCTAACATTCAGATCCGGGAATACGGTGGATTCTCGGACGTAGCTTTTAAAAATGAGTATCAACAGTGTCTATTCCACAAGATGAATGCGAAGACAAATAGAGGTACCGGTGAGTGTATGTTTTGAGCAATCTATTGTTATCTGTGATCAATCATAACCATAACAGATTGACACTGTTTGAGCCTTTGTCTTCGTGAGGTTCATATCTGCCAATTACAGCGTTCAGCGAGAGAACATATATTTTTACATTCTCGGATGCCTTGAGTACAAATATAGTGCGGCTATTTCTGAAGCAGATATATAAAGCTTCTGAATGGTTGACATACAAGCGTCTACGCATTCTTTCCACGCCTGTCATTGTATATTGATTCTACTGAAAGAATATGGATTCTTTCGCTGGACGAATATACATGTACGTTACAGAGACGGATAGACATGGGGCGTCTCTTATGTCGCTCAAATATCGGCATATTCGGAGACGTCATTAGGCCGCGAATATTATTGGGAATTCCTTAAAATCTTCCGACTAGTATTCGATATGGCTGATTCGCTCTTTTTCAGAGTACAACGGTTGCCCCTTGACAAAGAGAAAAAGGAAATCGTTTTTCACGCGCTACTTAGAGACATGTTCATAAGCAAACATGCGACAATACAAACGATGTCGAGATATTCTACCGAATGAAGGAAATCTATTTTAACTGAAAATGATTCTTCAATTTTTTTTTCACAAGTCAATCAATTTACCGGATCTCCGTTTGAAAATTTGAATTGACCAATCAAATGTTTTGTCACTGGAGGGTATCCTAGGATGCAATATTGTCTCTACCAACCACTTTCCTGGCGCCTTTGCCCATATGGCCCTGCATGACGTCTACATTGATAAGGGAAGTACTTTTGGAATGCCGGGTCTGACAGCTATATCTGATGCTGTAATCTGGCAGAGCAAGGAGCAGACGATTGCATTAAAAAAAACTTAACATTTATGAGATAAATTTTCATATTCCATACACAGATTTTTCTTCTTGAAATAAAAGGGACATTTTCAGTCCCAAAATATGTTAGAAGAATTCAAAATTATTCTATATTAAATATAGAACATCAATGCGAATGTAAGCTCTGGCCACAAGCAAATTTGAGGAAATTATCGTGGATGGCAAAAAATGTTCATATCACTTATGCCTTCTGAAAGTACAAGAACAACCTCAAATCCCAGATGTAGGTAGGTTGAACATTAACTGTAAGTTTCAGTTTTCCCGTTAGATAGGTGAAATTTTAGCTGTTGTTGATAGTTTAGAGGGATATTCTATATTCATTATTCATTCTCAATTGATATGAATGCTCCATAAATTTAGTGTTTGTATGATATATCGGGCGACTTTCAGTAAACGTAAGATAACAAAATTCCTTAAAAACCAACTCCTTAAACAGGTATAAGTATTGAGTTTCAGTCAATCTGACAATGCAAGTCAGCAGCAACTTAGGATTGTCACAGGCAGCCCCGCCTCATGACAGTTCCCAGAAGATTAATATTAGGAAATACAGATAAATTACCATAAATGAAAATGCAGATATACCCGGTGGCTGATTTTCAGACATTATAGAAGAATGCCTAGTTCACAAGACATACTGAAGTTTCAGAAATTTTCGACGTACAGTAATCAATTGATGACCAGACAAAGTTATAGCATAGGGATCCGTACCCCGCGGGTCGTTGACAGCAAATGGGACAGCTGATCCATTGTTATCTCCTATCGCTTGGCGAGAGTTGTCCGGAAAAATTGCACAACTACAACCATAATAACACAAACTATGAAAGTAGTATATAACACTTCAATCCCATCGCATTCGTCTGCAGGGATGAGACGGAAATGGTGTGTTTGACTTTGACCTTGGGATGACATTTGATCTTTGATTGTGGATAGGAGACAGTATATGGGTTTGGGTTGAAGGGGAGAGTCAGTGTGGGTTGCACGACCATGGGTGTAAAAAGGCATAGGATAATAGTGGGTTGTGGGCTTTATGATCTTTGGTATGGGACTGGAACCTGTAGGTCACAAACAACTGGGCGAAAAACTTCTGGCGAAAAAATATTTAAAGAAAAATGCCGTGATGGTGTCGAGCGGGCGGCCTTTATATCTCGAAAACAAAAATGTGGGGAATGTATGCTATTGTTTTATGTGTTTGAGCAGAAAGACCAGGCTGCCTGGTGTGGTCGGTATTTTGTGGCGACGAATGCATGTATTAGGGAATATAATTTTCCAAAGATGTGCTCAGTCAATATTTAAGTTTTTCTACATGTAAGGCGATGTTTTGTTATAGTTTACGACCTTTAATAAAAATAAAGAAACTAAAATCGGGCTTTCTCGATTGTCACATGTTTAAGTGCCTTTTTCCTCCAGAGAGGCAAAGGATCAGAGCTAAATACCTATTTTCAGCCACTTTTCTGCTTGTCCAGGCTGAATTGTATGTTTCCAAACCTAAACGTATACATTTTGAGTCCATTGCGGGCGCCCTGGCTATTATTTCTTGGTTTACAGTCCAAATCTAATATTGCCTTAACACTATAAAGGAATTGAGTTATTGTTTTACTACAGTTATTTTTAAGCCTTTTGTCGATGGTGGGTCTATATTCTGTGCTGTGAAAACGTTTATTCTGTCATTCCGTTTGCTGACTCAACCCCTCACATCAAAGGGCGTTCTTGTAAATAAACTCACACACTAAATAACGGCAACATATTAGCGAACTGTGAATAATTGCAAAGTCAAAATGATCAGGTTTGTCAAATAACTACATGAACAAAGACGTTCATCAGATTCTGACTGGAGATATGATAACAGTTAGCGGTAAAATTTAGCTTGTATTTCGCCTGTACAATGGGGAGGGGTCTTTTTTGTTGTTGATAATTAGAGATTATTGTATACCCATTTCCATATCGGCCCTGGTATCAGCCCGAGACCCCCATATCAGCCAGACGATATGGAAATGGGTATATCATCATCTATTTATCACATATTTATAGATGAATGGTGGCATAATTTGTAATTGGCAAAACAAGTAGACATAGATTTTAGTTTTACATGAAACTGTTTCATCGAAAATTGGACCCTAGGCAAAATGCAGTCAACGTTGATAAAATTTCTTAGTCCCATTTTGATGATACACCAGAGCGAAAAGGTTCAAATTCAGGATCGATTATCGAATGAGTATACATACATCAAAACATTTAATACGTAGCCAGATCAAGCTGAAAAGCACAAAAGTGCGCTCGGTCAGTCTGTGGAGAGAATCATTTGCGTACACTTCGCCATCCATAAGATGGCTTGCGGATCGTGTGTCTCCATTATCGCGGAGCGATATCCGGTGTTTTACCGGATTCTGTTCGGCCTTCATCCGGCGGAGAACAGACTCGAAAACTCTGATAAATTACAGGTTTTCATACATACCTCGGAAACAGATATTGCCTGGGCTTACAAAATATATAGGTATGAATAATTTTCGTATCATCCAAGAGGTGTGGTAGATCTGTAATTTTGAACAAGTAGATCATCACATGACTCGAAAATGGCGGGTTACGTTGGGGTTACGTCGGTAAACTTCTGTTGATTGGCTGACGAAGCCACGTGGTATTGATTTATGGAAATCCCCTCTTGCATTTGCCGAAAGTAGGCTGGAAATGGATACACACGATCCCAGGGTCAGTCTTACCGCGTATAGATGACCGAGATGGTTACAGGTTGTGGAGAGAATGCGACGAGCTCCTCGAGGGGAAACCACTCCTGTGCGCGATATCAGCCCAAGGGCAAATAACCGATATCAGGCCCGCGCGTGAGGGCAGAAATCCATATCATGATATGGAACGGTGTCATTCCACAGTATCAACCGGGCTAAATGTCCAGTATCACAGGCAAATATGTGATAATCGCTATTCCATGTGTGTGTAGATAGAATTCTAGAGACGAGAGTTAACATCATTACCGGTAGCTAAATAATCTTTTGGGTGTAATATTTTTATAACTTTTGAATTCTTAAGGGTCCAAATATTAAGAAAAATAGCACTTTAATATGACAATCGATAACTTTGCAAATATTCGAAGCATGACCTTTATATTTGCATATGCGACGGTTTGTTATTGGTTTGTCTACACATAGTGTATCGGAGTCTGAATAGGGTTACTTATTTGTAGGCCACAAACTACCACTAAATTTATTATCTGGACTTCTGGCGAACAGTGATTGGCTATTGCACCTGATTGCACCAGAAATGGTCTGTAACGTCTTTCAATTTTTTTCTATAATATTTGATTCTCAAATATATCGAAACCACCTTTTCAAAGTTTAATCGGAAAAAATCTGGGCCAGTTTTATTGGCACGTTCGAAATTCGGCGTAATGGTGTCTGGCGCCATGATCCTGTCGGGGTCTGTCTGTTTGACTGTATGCTGATTTTTTAAAATATATTTGGGCGGAAACGCCTGGCTACCTGGTGTAGTGGGTCGTTTGTGAAGGTGATTATTATGGATTATTATACCTCTTGAATATTCATGAGGGTTTTCTGATATTTCATTGGTCAAACTTTACCCAGCCACGAGTCAATATTTTTCAATCACTGACCCAGCTGTTTATGTGTCAGGCCCGGAGGTCCGGAGTCAATATTGTGATCACGTGGTCACTGTTTACAAGTACCGTCTGTCTGCAACATGGCTGACGGTGGTCGCTTCGTAGATTGTACGATGAAAATCTACAAGAACTGTTACAAAATAGGGACAGTAAGAACGCAAAAATGTTATACAGGCGTCTCAATATTGCGGGTCTACTGCCAAGCAAAAGATATTAATTTCGATATTCTTTCGTCGATAACGAAAGAACAACTAATTGGTGAATTCCTCTTCAAACTCTTTGCTGAGTTGAGAAAGAAGGATGGAGATAAATACTCTCGTTCGTCGATGGTAATCATACGTTTCGGTCTCCTGAATATTCAAGAGGTAGAATAATTTGTTATATGTAATTTCTATCTGCACTGCCCGAGTAATCCATTTCATTCTCATCTCAAAACTGGAGTAAATTTACGCTGTCGATGTCACTCAATCAAATGAGTTCACCATGACCCAAATAGGATTTATGAATGAAGTGTGTGAAGCCAGTGGCTACATTGTATCAAAACACCCAGGGTTAGTGAAACGCTTCTGAAACTTTAAATTCTCAGTATTATTCTAGTCAGATTGGAAGCAGCTTTTTAGATTTATCCATGAACTATTCATAAAATTGTATCTGTGTGTCTTATTTCCGATAACACACAGCTGCATGACAGAAAGTATTCGCCAAACAACATTTTTGAAAAGGAGTAATAATAGTACCATGCGCTAGTCTGCGTCATAGCGATAATTCACTGCATTTAATAAATTCGGTATAATAAAACACTTATAAACTTGTGACGGAGTCAATATCATGAAACCTGGACCCTTGGCCAGACTTGGCCAAAGCGACCTGTCCTCGGCCTGCGGCCTCGGTCAGGTCTGCTTTGCCAAGTCTGACCAAGGGTCCAGGTTTCATGATATTGACTCCGTCACAAGTTAATAAGTGTATAATATAGATTTATGAAGATGTATTTTCTACACATTAATCAAGGCGTTATAGTTTTATTGGTTTGTGGTCTGTGCCTAGCATTGTATCCAGATATGGATAGGTTACGTCACCAGTATTAGAGAAAGCGCAGCTCGGGTTGAAGTGGGTGTGGGTTTTCATTCTCATATCACTATCATATCATTAGACAGGGGTCCAATACACCCCTGACCGCAGTCGAATGTGGTCTCTGGAGCTGGATCAAACAGTCTACTGGCGAAACTGATGTTTCGATTGGTCAATTCTCGGATTGAAAAGGGGACCTTCCAAAGAGTACAGCGATGTAGGGAGAAAGGGTAGTGAGTGATAAACAGCAGGTACATTGTTGTATTCGCTAAATATTCTGGAATGACAGAAAGGCTGTCATAACAACATGCACCTTCAGCATATCTAGAACAATTAATTAGAATACGATGCTTTGATTTGCATTCAGTGACAATGCTATACATTCGATATGTGGTCGCCTGGCAAGCCCTCACCCCTACACCGTCAGTAATATCATCCATTGCATCACACACTACGGCAGTCCATACGCATGGACTATATTCATGCGAAACACAAACAAAAATCAGTAACATAAACTCGTTAGCGGTGAAACCAGTGTAGGTTATTAATGAACAGATTTTCGGAGTTATAGCTGTTTAAATTCGGCACTGCTACCTCGCGCTATAGGGATATTGGATCGACTGGCGAGCCCTGAACTGCAGTACGCGTGCACATCCATCTTCACAAGTCCAGGTAAATTCTAAATCATCGTAGAGGGTTTACCTGGACATTTTTGGTGATTCGAATGAGTTCTTGAGTTGTTGCCTCTATTATACAATCTCGTACATTTCATCCCCCGTGCTTGTTTTGAATTAGCATGTCGGTATCTCAAGCCTGCGTTTTTTGCTTTGATATGTTTGACTTCCGATGTCGATTTCAGCGTGACATCAAAGTAGTCTGGCCCGTGTTGAAATTCAAACCTGTCACATCTCATACCTCATAGGGGGTTGGCGTAATCAGTTAGCTTAGCGCGTTCACTGATTGGATTGATTTAGTCAGTCAGTCAGTTTTGAAGTTGGATGGCGCATGCAATCCGTTAGAATTATGCGCGCCAGTATCATTGCATTGAGTTGTTTAAAAATAAAACTGATTTTAAAAACACAATAAAAAGTGTTAAAAAAGCAACGGGGGAAATATATTGAGAAAAAAATAGACAGATGTCTGTATAAATAACTCAATTGTCATTATAAACTAAAGAAATTATATAGAATAGACTAGATACTTATTTAAATATGCTATTAAGAAACAACATATATAGCAAAACCAGACTCCAAAGGCGTTATTTAAAAGGAAGGGAAAATAATCGAATCAACAACCATAATATAATACACAAACGACCCTATTTATAAAATAATATAAAACTGAATTAAAAAAGGCCAATATGGTACATGCATATTTCGTTTTTGACTAGCATTAAGCTCGATATATAATTTAGATGAATAGGTGGATAATTTAAAACAATAATCGATATAACATCTATACTCATCCTGGTGAACACCGGAATATCCTCAGACACCGATCCTCCAACACCAATGTCCAACCAGAACAAGCAATTATTTAAAACAGTGTATAGCAATAAAAACGAGATTTGATGTAATATCCATACTCCTCCCGAAGAACACAGCGAATGAGGACCTCCAATGGTATCCTCAAACACTAATATCCAATCAGAAGGAGCAAGGACATCATTTAAAATATGCTCTTTTAATCGAGCAGAGATAATTTTAAACCACCAATAAGAAAATATATATTAAATTATTATCATGTAATATTTCTCAGCTCATTTTTTTTAAATTTAAAATTATATGCATGTACCATTAGAGTAACCTAGACTAGATATTAAACTCTATAACAGAATAATAAAATCAATATAAAAATCTGCGGGTGTCTAGTATAAAGAAATAGTTACAAAACTTTCACTAAAATCTCTTAGAACGTATCATAAATCTAGACACTGCCGCAAACACTTTATCCATCCCTGTTTTTAGGGGGATTCAACATAGAATCAAAAGTTGGATTAAAATCACCAGCCAGTATAAGTTCATGAAAAAGTAATTGTCGTTGGTTGACATACCGAGTACAATTAAGTAAAAAATGACTAATAGTCTCTTCGAGATCACATGAGTCACATAAACCATTATCATGAATGTTTCGCTTATGAAGATATGAATTAAGAGGAATGTGACCAACTAAAAGTCGAAACATGAGTACTTCAGCCCAACGTGACTGTAAATTTAATACACCACCTTTAATGGAAGGTTGAAATCTATAATAAAATCGACCTTTATCCGAATTATCTCAAAGATCTTGCCATAACGAATTAAAATGGGGATATAAACAAGACATTGCTTCTGATAAGGTAAGGCCGATATCAATTGACACAGTGACAAATGACCGTGCTTGGTTGGCAAGATGGTCTGCCAATTCATTGCCTTGTATTCCTGAATGCCCAGGTATCCATGCCAAGTAAACATTAATATTGTTTACTTGCATATCAGAGAGAATATGTAATATTTCATATATTATACCAGAGGACTGATTCCAAGTAAAATTGAGTAAGGCTTGTAAGGCACTTAAAGAGTCAGTTAAAATAACCGCTCTGGATATACGGACTTCTTTAATAAAATTGATAGCCATCAGAATGGCAATTACCTCACCAGTAAAAACTGACACATGATCAGTAAGTCTGAATGATTTATTATATTTAAGTTCTGGAATACAGAACGCAGCTCCTACTTTACCACTGTCGGGACATTTAGAAGCGTTGGTATAAACCTGGCAGTACTCGCTCCAGTTAGACTGGATATAATCGCGAGTACTGCCAGTTACAATGTGTGGAGGATCAGATTTCTTAATTTGATCACTTAAATCAGTATAAACTCTTGGTGTGTTTAAAAACCATGGGGGGTAATTTTGGTTAACAGGAGCCTGTATTGTCAGATCATCAGCACGAGTCTCCTGGCACAATTTTAAAGAACGTATACTGAAAGGTGCATAGCGTCTAACGTTACTTTTTAGAAATAAATCATCGTACCAGGATGGCTCAGTGACAACGCCAGCAGAATTTCCTACTTGAGATTTAAGCTTAATGGTATATTTTAAAGTAGAAATCTGTCTCCTAAGATATAATGGCATTTCTTTACAAGCAATTTGTAACGCTAATAAAGGGGTGGAACGAAGAGCTCCCGTTCATATCCGGAGAGCGTGACACTGAATGGAATCAAGTTTTTGTTTTAATGACTTACAGGCATATGCAATAGAGGAGTAGTCTAATCTGGATCTAATTAGACTTCTATATAACATTAATAGAGTCTTATTGTCAGCTCCCCACTTGTGAGAGGACACACACCTCATCAAGTTTATAGCCTTTTGACATCTTGATACGAGTAAATCAATGTGTTTACCCCAGGTTAAACGTTTATCAAAGGTGGCTCCTAAATACTTAAATGAGTCCGAGCACTTCAACCTGACATCATTATATAACAATACAAGTGGTTCGGGGAGTAGTATATAAAGAGCAAATTGAGTCCCTTTTATGCAAATGAGATGACGTCATCGATGACTGAAACTACCTCCAACACATGGCGGGGCTTCCCAGGGGGATTCCCCAGTGGGGGTTTCCCATGACGATCACGTGATCAAGGCATGTCTAGACTTGTTCTGGGTTGTACAGTTCTGCCATACGGAGGATGGGTACTAATAAATTAATTAATTAATTAATTTTAATTAATTACTTGTAAAATGGCGGTGTTTTTAGACGGCGCAAGGGAGCAAACGAGGCGGTGGGGACGTCACGGGGACAAAAAACCCTCACATTACCCTCAAAAAAACCTCTAAGCCATATAATAGTAATAAACATAATCTGTATGTGTTGTACCATGTTAATAGGATCAGTCTAGCATCTGTACCACCCTAGGGTCGAGTGTTTATTGTCCCGTGTATCTCCGCAAGAAAACAACAAACAAAATGGCGGCTCCAGGATGGTGCGGGGACGCCCTTTCCATATCACGGCGTCGACCGTAGCGCCATCTGCACACATTGACGCAAGGGAGACAACTCGTGTGGCCCAAGGATATGGGAATAGCCGTGTTGGAGCTAGGGGAGTGACTACTGGTCCAGTGGGGTCGAGTGAGGTATGAAAATAGCCGTTTTGGAGCTAGCAAAGCCAATAATGGTCCAATGGGGTCGAGTGAGGTATCAAAGTGAAGCTTATGTGAAGGGGCATCTGACTGGACTAGCGGCTTGGGCGTTGCCACCATTCTGCGCATGCGCGATGGCCCAAGGATATGGAAATAGCCGTGTTGGAACTAGGGGAGCCACAAATGGCCCAATGGGATCGAGTGAGGTATCAAAGTGAAGCATTCGTGAAGGGGCATCTGATGGGCTGGGTGTGGGGTTGAAGTATCGGCATTCTGCGCATGTGCGGTGGCCGAAGGGTATGGAAATAGCCGTGTTGGAGCTAGGGGAGTTACTACTGGTCCAGTGGGGTCGAGTGAGGTATCAATGTGAAGCCTATGTGAGGGGGCATCTGACTGGACTAGTGGGGTTGAAATAGCGGCATTCTGCGCACGCGCGGTGGCCCAAGGGTATGGAAATAGCCGTGTTGGAGCTAGGGGAGCCCCTGATGGTCCAATGGGACGGAGTGAGGTATTAAAGTGAAGCCTAGGTGAGGGAGCCTCTGATGGGCTGGGTGTGGGGTTGAAGTATCGGCATTCTGCGCATGCGCGGTGGCCGAAGGGTATGGAAATAGCCGTGTTGGAGCTAGGGGAGCCACAAATGGTCCAATGGGATCGAGTGAGGTATCAAAGTGAAGCATTCGTGAAGGGGCACCTAATGGCTGGGTGTGGGGTTGGAATATCGGCATTCTGCGCATGCGCGGTGGTCAAAGGATATGAAACTAGCCGTTTTGGAGCTAGGGGAGCCTCTAATGGTCCAATGGGGTCGAGTGAGGAATCAAAGTGAAGTATTCGTGAAGGGGCATCTGATGGTTGGGGTGCGGTAGAATATTATTTCAGTGCATGCGCAGACGCAATGCGGAGCCTTCGTCCAACTGTAGCTTATATTTCAAATCCGTCACAGAGCTCTAGCCAATCAGGAAGTGGAGAGCCTTGACCCGGTAACAGGCCATATCCAAGATGGCGGCACGTATGTTCAAGATGGCGGCACATCCGGTGTCGAAAACTGACCATTTCTTCGGGATGTGGTCACCCAGTGTCGAAAACTGGACCCTGTATGGGTCCCGCTAGCGCCTTGACGCCATGATATAGACCGGAGAGAGAAAACAACAACAACAAGGATGACACATGAGGGAACAACAACAACAACAAGTTTTTCTTCATATAGTTTATTTTCCCCTCCATCATAACATACCCACGCTGGGGGAGCCGCGTTGGGTATGTTTACAATTCAAGAAAGACTCTTGTCCAATCAGAGACCGCCATTTGCATCTGTCCTATTCGTTCCCGTCCGTTAGATGTATTCTTGTCCAATCAGAAGTCGCCATTTCAGAGAGTTCCTTCTTCGGTCATGTTCATTCTGAACCGTTTATTCTAATCATCGTCGGACAGGCCTGGATATTCTTCGGGCAGCATGTCCTGAAACAGTTGTTTGCGCATTCTGATCGCATTTTCCAGGGCCTCTGTGGATGGTAGTCCCATATCCTCTTTCCAAGTGACGCTTGGTCTTCATGATGGACCTGTGCGTGGGGTCCCCTTTCATTTCAAGCGGTAGTAAGGTATACTGTTCATAGATCGCCATGGCTGTTTTCCTGATGCGGGAGCGCATTTGGGTGTACGTCTGTTGTAAATTATCCTGTCCGGCGTCCTCGATCGCTTCAGCGTGAGTATTGATAGCTGCTGTCACAATACGATCCCAGAAGGTAGGTTCTGCCTCACTTTCCTGGGATGTAGGCCGACTCTCTGAGGTCAAGCTCTCCATATCAGTAGATATACTGTCAGCAATCTTGGATTCGGTATCAGTCGATGCACTCTCATCAATCTCTGTATCAGTATCTGCCCCAACGGGCTCCTCGGCGTCTTCAGTCCCATGTATATTTTTCTGGTGTCGCATCATATCGTAATGTCTGGTGAACGTGCGTTCACACTCAGAACAAGTATAAGCCATGTTGACGGTTGAACGTCGACTGTGTGTGTTTTGGGAATACGCTCGCTTTTATAGACAGTAACGGTCATCAACGCTTAGCTCAACGCTTCAACGCCCTGGTGAATTAGCTCAGAAGCTCTGATTTCATGGAAGTGACATCAATTCATCGAAATGCAGTGACGCCTGTCAACGCCCGTCGTTACGCCTTAATGCTCGTCTCAACGCTTTAACACACTTTCTTAACGCTTTAACGACGTTTAATGATGCGTTCGAACAAATGTTTCTTTTGTGCTATTGCTCTGACATACGCCGCTTTCCAGTTCATGCCCGAGGTTTTCAACATCGACGCTGTTCTTTCAATTTCCATATGGACTGGGACCTTATCCAACAATTTCATATGGGTCAGTAAGTCGACATACTGCTGACGTAAAGCCCGTCGTAGTCTGGGTGCCAATCTGTTATGGGCTAAAATTGCAGCTTCCTCCTTCGAATACCCTTTGCGTTGAAACTTGTTTCCTGTGGCCTCCAAAATCTCGCCCATCTCGGCGTCCATACTTTCTTTGAACAAATCCTTCCATAGCCTCGAGTTCACATTAAGTTCTTCAACCTCGGGTTGGGCCTTCACGGTTGGGTGACATTCCGGGACTGGTGATATGAAGAAGGCCCGCTGTACGGGGGTGGGTTGCTGCTTCACCAAATGTGGACTCGGTGGATGGTGTAGGGGCTGTGGTGATTCCTCGCCGGGTAGCAGGTGGGTCGTCAGCCGGCGATCTTCGAGGGTATGGGCTTTTAAATCTACGAACAGGTAGCCGTACGGATGACTTGCCGCTTCTTGAAACGCCTGCATGAAATGGTCGATGTTCTGAGGATAAATTCGACTACCAAACACACGAATTTGTGCTCTGTCGATGGGGTTGGAGAACAACACAAAATATTGGCAGTTCAAGGCAATATCTCTGGACGCCTTCCCTTGAGGAAAGAGATTCTGGGTCAAATAGATGACGGACAGATTGCGATGATGGGACCCTTTGGTGAATAGGTCGGCGATTTTCGAATTGTCCTTGACCGCACTCATCAGATCATCTAGCACTACCACGTTGGTCTGCTCGGGGTCAAAGTAATACGGTTCGTCTATGTCATGAGGAATCCCTGGGACGAAACTCACATTCTGTAATCGCGTAGTTTCGTAGGCGGGCTGCCATTGGCTATAACACTAAACAACACGTGTCGGAGCTGGGGTTGCCACACCTTCCTCTAAGAACTTCATTACCCAGGACGTCTTTCCACATGCCGTAGGGCCGCTCACCGTCATCGTGTAGGGATGCTCTACTGCACTTGCTGGACCTATAGTGGGACTCGGTGGTGTCTCTTGGTTGTGTTTGCCTTGAATGTGCCTGATCATACTATCG
>JAVTVY010046304.1:0-20408 GCA_036873755.1 Hanleya hanleyi | reverse complement strand
GAAAGAGCTGGATGTCTTAGAACGCTTCTACAAGAAAACCCTCAAAGAGCTGCTTTCTCTTCCGACAAGAGTCGCTGATCCTGCCCCTTATATTCTTGCGGGCACTCTACCATTGTGTGCGAAACTTCATCTTCGTATCCTGTCTCTTCTGAGAAACATCTGTTTCAACGAGAAAACCATTGAGCATGACATCGCCGTTCGACAGGTAGCTACCAAAGGGTTCTTCAACACCAGCTGGTTCGCTCAAGTTCGACAAATTCTTGCAAAGTACTCATTACCCTCCATCCATGATCTATTGGAGAACCCTCCATCAAAGTACTGCTGGAAAAGGAAATCCCGCGAGGCTGTTACTTCATTCTGGACAGAAGATATACAGTTCAAGACCCGTCTCTATCCATCACTTCGCTTCCTGTATCCACAGGATGATTGCCTGAGGAATCCTCACCCAGTCATAGCCTTCGTCTCTACTTCAACATGTGACATTCGTCGACTGAGCATCCGTCTCAAAATTCTTACTGGCACATATACGCTGCAAGCGAATCGTGCTGTCTTTAACCAGTACCATGTAAAACCTGACTGCCTACTGTGTAACACAGGACCTGAGGATCGGGAACATTTTCTGGTAACCTGTCCAGCCCTTGGAGACATCCGATTGAGATATATCACTCTCCTACTTGATTCTATCTGTGGCAGCTGTCTTCATATTTTCTGTATGGCCGCTGAAACGACCCAGTCACTGTGCGAGATCGTTATTAACCCAACCATGTTTATTCAGCGACATGGCGGGCACAGTGCGTGTATCCCAAACTTTGAACGATTCATGTGAATGCTTCTGTACTGCCTCCACCACAAGAGAAGTAAAATACTCGCACAAAAATAGTAAACAGACTTCTTAGCAACGGACAAGTGTGGCGTCCATGTGTGGAGAATATTTTTCATTGTTTTATCCCAGAATTTTATTGATCTTAATCTACATGTACTTTTACTCTGATGAGGTGCCTCTCGTTAAAGGGGGAAAATACGATCGTGAACTGAACTGAACATGGCTGAAGATGGAACTTTCTGAAATGGAGACTTCTGATTGGACAAGAATACATCTAACGGACAGGAACGAATATGAAACATGCAAATTGTGACCTCTGATTGGACAAGAATCTTCTTGAATTGTAAATATACCCAACGCGGCTCCCAACAGCGTGGGCATGATGTAACATTGGGGAGAATAAACTATATGAAAAAATTTGTTGTTGTTCTCTCATGTGTCATCCTTGTTGTTGCTGCTGTTGTTGTTCTCTCTCGGGTCTATATCATGGCGTTATGTTAGAGTATTCAGGTGTAACGACGGGCGTTGACGGACGCCACTGCATTTCGAAGAATTAGTGACAATTCCACGGAATATCAGAGCTTCTGAGCTATTTCACCAGAGCGTTGCAGAAGCATTGAGAATGGCGTTGGTGGGCGTTGCTACAAGATGACACCTCACACGACGCATTCGTACCGCGGATGGCCCATGTCTACACCAAGTCACATCCTTCACTGCCAAAAATGCCCACTTTCGCTACTACTCGTACTGATGACGTCACCAATGACGTCACAGATGCTGTGGATATCCCTCAAATCGGGGTCTACACGCCAAGAGCTACAACATGACACCTCCCATGACGCATTCGCACAGCGGATGGTCCATCTCTACACCAAATAACATCCTTCACTACCCCAAAAGGCTCACTTTCGATACTACTCCTACTGATGACATCACCAATGACGTCACAGATGCTGTGGATAGCCCTCAAATCGGGGTTTGCGCCCCGAGAACTACAAGATGACAACTCCCACGACGCATTCGGACTGAGAATGGCCCCTCTCTACCCAAAATACCTTCCTGCACTCCCCCAAAATGCTCACTTTCGCTACTACTCGGACTGATGACGTCACCGATGGCGTCACAGATGACGCGAACATCCCTGAAATCGGGGTCTACACCCGAGAGGTACAAAATGACACCTCCCACGACACAATCGGACCAGGGATGGTCCATCTCTACACCAAATACCTTCCTGTACTGCCCCAAAATGCACACTTTGGCTATTACTCCTATTGATGACGTCATCGATGACGTCACAGATGACGGGAACATCCCTCAAATCGGAATGTACACCCCGAGAGCTACAAAATGACACCTTCCAGGACGCATTCGGACAGTGAATAGTCCATCTCTACCCCAAATACCTCCACAAACCCCAAAATGGCCACTTTACTTACTACAACCAACTGTGTATGCGCAGATTGACGCGACTTGCATTTAAAAACACACCATTCTGACTCTACCCCACACAAGCGTCACTTTGACACCTTCCACGACCCATTCGGACCCATAGCGGTGCATCTCTACCGCAAACACACACCCACATACCCCCCAAAATGCCTGCTTTCTATACTGCGGGCCAGACTGCGCATGCGCAGACTATTGAACACGGACGAACCATTAGTGCACTCGGATGCTCCTTCACGACAACTTCAAAATAAGACCTCATGCGACACCATAGGGCCATTAGGGACTCACCTAGACCCCAACACGTCCATCCCGTATGGGCCTATATTCCCGTAGCCATGCAGTATAGGCCTATGGGCCTACCCAGGCCTCGGCGACTTTTTCCAAAAATTTCACCGTTTCGCTCCGGGACCTTTCCCATCGTGTTGTAAATGACGAGGCTAAGAAAACGAAACCCAACAACCTATACCGCAAATGTATAGAAGTAGGTTTCCCGGTGGGACAAACATCGGTCCTATACCCCAATATGGGCCTATATGGGTCTATATGGGTCTCGGTGACTTTTTTCAAAAATTTCATCGATTCGCTCCGCGACACTTCCTATCGTGTTCAAAATTACGAGACTAAGAAAACAAATCCAAGCAACCCTACCGCAAATGTATAGAAGTAGGTTTCCAGTGGGACAAACATCGGTCCTATATCCCCAGTATGGGACTATATATGTCTATATGGGTCTCGGTGATTTTTTTCAAAAATTTCACCGTTTCGCTCCGGGACACTTTCTATCGTGTTCTAAATGACGAGACTAAGAACGCAAATCCAAACAACCCGACCGCAAATGTCTAGAAGTAGGTTTCCCAGTGGGACAAACATGGGTCCTATACCCCAGCATGGGACTATATGGGTCTGTGGGTCTCGGTGACTTTTTTCAAAAATTTCACCGTTTCGTGCCGGGACACTTTCTATCGTGTTCTAAATGACGCGACTAAGAAAACAAATCCAAACAACCCGACCGCAAATGTCTAGAAGTAGGTTTCCCAGTGGGACAAACATCGGTCCTATACCCTAGCATCGGACTATATGGATCTATATGGGTCTCGTGACTTTTTTCAAAAATTTCACCGATCCGCTCCGCGACACTTCTTATCATGTTTGTCATGACGAGACTAAGAAAACGAGACCCCACAACTTAAGGGTGCACTCCACACTAGGGCCACAATTTCGTACAAATGGCCCCTCCCTAATTTCATAATAAGGAAGGTCGCCTGTTTTTGACAGCATGGTAATTCTTCTTCCCTTTCTACTAGCTGATATCTATAGTATCAGCCTGCTGGACGTAACCATTGCTTCAAACGAGGATATAACATTTGCTTGCTGGCCTCAACTACGCGCCACTACGGAGTTAATCGTTTCCGGAATTGAATATCAGGCAGGCCAAAATTCTCACTTTTTCCGGAAACGAAAATGATGATTCCTTTATGGCGATAAAATTTTACAAAAAACGAGTAGGTCGACCCCCTGTTTTTTCTCCATTTTAAATTGTCCTTTGGACGGCAAACACTTTAACATACATAAAAAGAAAATCATTTCGTACGTTTTCTCTGGGTTGCGGGAAGAATTTGACATATTTTCATATATTTTAAGGAGTTTTCCAGAAAAGTTGAAGAAGGTTTAAGGAGGATTGCGCGTCTTTCATTTTCAATTTCAATAGCTCACTTGCCTCCTGAAATAATGGCATGAGTGTGCCCATTCAGAAAATATATACTTTTACAGGGGTTTTCTTAAAGATTTCATATATATTTAAGGCCGAAGACCCGAACCCGTGTCTATTTTTAACCGCACATCGTTTAGGTGTGGAGTGCACCCTTAATGTAGGCTTCATTGCACGGTTATAATACACGAGTAGGGAAAATATTGTATGATTACAACACATATAAGGGAAGTGGGCAGAGGTGCCGACATACTGACTGCGTCACATGACTTCACAGAAAAGTCTTCTGGTTAACCTATTTTAAAGCACATACCAAGAATTTAACGATTCGTGATATGTGTTGTATCTCAGGTACGCTTTTATTGTACCTGTTCATGTGGCAACTTGGATGATATGACACATTTAGGTGTGGAGTGCACCCTATTCCGCAAATGTCGAGAAGTAGGAGGTTTAAGGAGGTTTTAGTGATCTCCTACACTACATTCGTTAAAATTCGCTTATTCGGACCTTGTAATGACTTGATATGGAACGGGATAGTAAAGTACATTTATCTTAGTCAGAAATGTTTCCATTTTATGCATACTACATGGTATGATATCATTGTCCTTGCATATATGCTATCTGGACCTATACAGAATTACCTCCCCTTGGTTAGGCACATTTGTTAGCTTAGTGACCTGTATGTCCCAATTATTGCCAATGTGAATGTGAAAGTGATTAATTTTCAATACCGATCACACCAGCACCCTGATCTAAAGTGAATGAGGGCGTATTATTCTGGTTTTGTCCCTTTTATCCCTAAGTTTGTACTCCCACCCCCAATTTTTTGAAAAAGTCGAAATGAAAAATTATTGACAATTTGGCTCGAATTTCAGCTATTTTTGCGTTTATTTTGCTTCTCATGCCTCATTCGAAAGCTGGTTAAAGCTCCCGATCTTTGTTCATGGGTTTCATTTTAACGGTCAAAGCAAAATGCTATGATATTCTTATTGAGCGCTGAAACTCGCGATTTTTCAGCAAAAGTCGCAAAAACAAAGATGGGGTAGGGGGAAAGTGATTGACGGGATATGCGATAAAACTGCATACTACAAGGAAGTGTCGCATACCAAAAAACTCGCAAACACTCCCAGATTGACATAGCCTTGAGAACAGAAATTTTTAGAAAACACCCTAGCCTCAAGGGTGCACTCCACACTAGGGCCACAATTTCGTACAAATGGCCCCTCCCTAATTTCATAATAAGGAAGGTCGCCTGTTTTTGACAGCATGGTAATTCTTCTTCCCTTTCTACTAGCTGATATCTATAGTATCAGCCTGCTGGACGTAACCATTGCTTCAAACGAGGATATAACATTTGCTTGCTGGTCAACTACGCGCCACTACGCAGTTAATCGTTTCCGGAATTGAATATCAGGCAGGCCAAAATTCTCACTTTTTCGGGAAACGAAAATGATAATTCCTTTATGGCGATAAAATTTTACAAAAAACGAGTAGGTCGACCCCCTGTTTTTTTCGCCATTTTAAATTGTCCTTTGGACGGCAAACACTTTAACATACATAAAAAGAAAATCATTTCGTACGTTTTCTCTGGGTTGCGGGAAGAATTTGACATATTTTCATATATTTTAAGGAGTTTTCCAGAAAAGTTGAAGAAGGTTTAAGGAGGATTGCGCGTCTTTCATTTTCAATTTCAATAGCTCACTTGCCTCCTGAAATAATGGCATGAGTGTGCCCATTCAGAAAATATATACTTTTAGAGGGGTTTTCTTAAAGATTTCACATATATTTAAGGCCGAAGACCCGAACCCGTGTCTATTTTTAACCGCACATCATTTAGATGTGGAGTGCACCCTATTCCGCAAATGTCGAGAAGTAGGTTTCCCAGGATGGTTCTATACCCCCATACCCCATATAGGCATTTTCCCGTAATTTAGGATAAAGTCCGTGCTCCGTATTTTTTTTCAGGAAAATATTTACATACACCCACCCTGGAACTAGGCGGATGTAACTCTATTGATAGGCAAGCCCCGTTAAGCCCGGCGACCTATAATCTCCCCCCCCCCCCCCACCCCATACAAGCATTTTCCCGGATTTTTTTCCCGGATTTTTACATGCACCCACCTCATTGACTGGATGCCCCTTCACATAGGCTTCACATTGATACCTCATACAACTCCATCGGCCCTTTAGGGACTCCCATAGATCCCAAAACGTCTATTTTCATACCCTTTCCCCACAATTCCCTGTCTGCGCATGCGTAGAATGGTGACAACGCTGGAACCACTAGTCCAGTCATATGCCCCTTCACGAATGCTTCACTTTGATACCTCACATGACCCCATTGGACCATTAGTGGCTCCCCTAGCTCCAAAACGTCTATTTTCATACCCTTTGGCCACCGCGCATGCGCAGAATGCCGATATTTCAACCTCACACCCAGCCCATCAGATGCCCCTCGACGAATGCTTCACTTTGATACCTCACTCGACCCAATAACGTCTATTTAGGTATTCCCCGTATACATTAACATTGGAAGTCAACCCATGGGACTACTTTCTGTCCGCGGAGGCAGACCGCATCACCACCAGACCGCATCAACGCGGATGAATACAACGGTCAAAGAAATATTTTTGACCTGCACGTGACCGTCATGGGAAATTCCCACCGGGAAACCCCGCCACAGTTCCGCCACAAAAGTAGTTCAATAATACCAAATTTGCACTTATACTACTACTGTCACTTTATCATTTAGAGAAAACGCGAACATGGAGAAATTATTTACTTCTGGTCAAAATGAGTGTTAAGTTGGCCAATTATGAAATCTGCAGGTAGTACTCAGGGAGACAGGGAATTAACACCTTTCCACGATCGCTCCAGCAGTTATCTGAACAATGTAAATTGTGACAAGATCTTGATCTGTGGTCAATTGCCTGTAAGCCCGATACTCCCCAGACAAATTAACAGGTAATACTCTACCCGCTATGCCATTTCCTGTACTTATTGTACTGTTATAATTTGTTTTGCTAATTTATAAAAATACAGACGCGAAATTGGTACTGTGAGGGTTTATTTGTTTTATGTAAACAATCACTCGTTGGTTTCCGTTTGACCGCAATACAGCGCGCCATTCCGTATATCAATGGAATAGCATTCCTTCACCGGCTCAATTATCCACAGTATATCTGCAATTCATACATTTGCGTAACACTTGCGATTCACCAAAGCCTTGGGACGCAAGAAGTATGTTTTTCGACCATTTACCGGTACAGAAACCGTCTTTTAGACGCTGAGGTCAGCCGATGAAGGGATATTCGCGTGTCGGGTGTTCTTCGTGAGCTGTTGCCGGCACAAAGTTGCAGAAAAACACTAAACTTCCAGCGAAAAACTATACATATAAATATACTTAGTATTCGAAAATATATTCGGCCACCTGGCGATATAAAATAAATGGAGGATCGAAAGGACAAAGCATAGGATCATCAATTCCTCAATGAAATAGAATTACCTTCATTCTGTTCGCCCATGAAACATAATGCAAAAATCGAGTTTTCTTGTCAGGATTTCCACGTCGGATCTTGTGTGCTGTAATCAGCACTTTTTATGAAGTACAGATATGCTCTCCATTGTATCTGATAATTCACAAAGACAAATCGCTTGATTCTTTATGGCGAGGCGTCTATTCAAGTACTTGACATTTACTCGGAGCTCCCGTGATGCCCCAGCAATCCACAACTCATGATCACGAAGTGTGAAAATTACAATCGTCGGCGAATCTTACTGGAACATTTAGCAAAAAATCGTTTTTATTTCGTCTTTTTAATGACTTGGACACAAAACAAATTATTTAAAATGAGAAGTTTTGCTGATTTTTTACTGAGTATTAGCTGCCACTTTATTAAAAAATAAAGAAATATAGGCAATAAAATGAATAACGTCGCACGGATGTACTCGTCTTCAGTTTTCTGCCGTTTTCTCCGTTTTAAATTTGGTATGGACCTAAAGTTTTCAACTCTGATAACTTAGCCACCTAAAGTCTTGAAATTTTCAAATTTTGTTTAGCATATATAGAACTAGTTAACAGTGCTTTACATTTTCTAAGTTCGCTTTTGTTTTTCAGATATTCGCGTTTTACTAAATTTAGTAATTTTTCTTAAATAACCTTGAATACAATCACTTCTATAACGAAGTTATTAAAAGTGTGGCACAGTTTACTAGTTCAGATAGCCAATAACATATGCCTTGAATTTATTGCACTAAGCATGTAGAAGATATGTACTGTGAAAAATTGGGTATACTTTTCGAAAGAACTACTGTTCAAAGCTGTGTAGAGTATTTATTTTTAAACAAAATGCGAAATCATAATAATATACAGTTTCTTCACAAGAACAACTTTCAGAAAATATATAATATAATAAAATCGGTCAACAACTTGTCGAGAAATTAAGCAAGAAGATAAGAGGTGTATAGTGAGCCTTTGGTTATGTATCTCGCTACCTGAAGTGATTTAGGAATCAGTATATAATATTAGCAGGAAATTAACTGGAAGTGTGTATGATTAGATAAGACTAGCTAGACACCACTGGCACTCATCAAACGGCCTGCATGACTAGATTCTCCGTCCTTACACATATAAGATCATAGATGAAATGCAACGCCACAAGACGGAGGATCATGAGTGAGAGAGAGACACTTATGGTGTTAACGTGATCATGGGTGTGATTAATTATGTACGTTTCACATGATTAGTCCTCATCTCTGGCTGTACCTTGGCAGAATATGGGTTTGGCATAGACATAAGATTGGACATAATTTTTAAAAGTGGTGAGTCACATGACCTCATGTTTTCTCGGACCTGGTTGGAGGATCAGGATTGATATTCAAATTTCAGCATCAGCTCATCTTCAATGATGCACTGCTCAATTTTTGTTTTGAATCGTGCGAACATGAAACTTGCCAACCTTATGCGCAATAACGTCGGTAGTAGTATAAGGGGATTCGACGCCTTTTCGCCTCACTGCGCATGCACGAAACAAAAAATGGGGCGGTATTGGAGCGGTGTGCGCAGGAGTGTTGTGCGCAGGTATGACGTCTCTTCCGGTCTGGATAAATGGGGAGTGACCTTGGGAGCCATCCTCTCCCAGGGTGCTTTGCGCTACGCTGCATTTACCCCTGTAGGGGTCTCGCCATTTTTTACAGGATTCTTGTAAAACCAAGAACTGTTCTATCTGACTGTTTTACTGATCACAAAATGTATATTTATCTCGAAATACACTAAACAGTTATTCAGTGTATGCCAAAACGCCAGTTTCACACAGTTTGAAGGCAGCTTTTTGACAGATTACCGTAAAACTATATGTTGCGGAAATATATATCGGTGAGAAGCGACTGATATCAATTCGCCCAGTTAGACGGTCGCCATGTTCGTTCACTGTGGCAACAGATGACCTCGGGTCAACTCCGGCACAGTCCGTGAGACCCTTACAGCGCTACATGGAGAGGCGCAAAGCAGAACGTAATGGATGCCTGGTAGAGCTTGCTTGGGAGCATGTATTTCTCCGCGGTGATGCGATCTGGCGTAGACTGGATGAGTCTCTATTTCATATATACTATTTATATATACGTTTGGTAAGTAAATAAATAAAATGAAAAAAAAAATGAAAAATATATTTTGAAATAGAGACTGGACGATTTGATGGGTTTCGTCGTGTAAACATTCCATCTGGAAGCGTGGTTAGTCTGGACGATTGACATGTTTTTACCTTCGGTCGTAATATTTGTATCAATTTCATTCTAACGCCATACTGTGACGTCTCGGCAGTAACGTCATTCTCATTGCTGAGGTCATGGTAGTAACGTCATTCTCATTGTTGACGTCACATGAACGCATTGCTTCCAGCGTGCGTATATGAACAGACCAATCAAATCTTTTGAGTTGGGGGCGGGATCAGAATACGGAGTTTTCATTGGTCACAAATAATGCACAGTATATTGTGCATTTTTTCTTGAAAAAGTTAGCTCCTTGTGACGTTCCGTCCAGTCCCTGTTTCAAGCATCTCTTGATAGCCAGAGCTACTTCCTTTTGTCTCCCTTTAAAATACATTATGAAACCAAGCTCTACCAGGCATCCATTACGTTCTGCTTCGCGCCTCTCCATGTAGTGCTGTAAGGGTCTCACGGGCTTTACCGGAGTTGACCCAAGGCCATCTGTTGCCACATTAAACGAACATGACGACCGTCTAACTGGGCGAATTAATATCAGCCACGATTCACCGATATATATTTCCGCAACATATATAGTTCTGAGTTTATGTGTCAAAAAGTTGCCTTCAAACTGTGACAACGTCGTTTCGTAACACACTGAATATCCGTTAAGTATATTCCAAGATAAATATACGTTTTGCGATCAGTAAAACAGTAAGACAAAACAGTTCTTGGTTTCTGCAGGAATGCTGCAAAAGATGGCGAGACCCCTACAGGGGTAAATGCAGCGTCACGCAAAGCACCCTGGGAGAGGATGTTTTGAAACAAGGGCTGGGTCCAGTCTAGGTCTGGCTGTGATGCGGTCTGCCTCCGCGGACCGAAAGTAGTCCCAAAACCGTGGGTTTTCGTGAGAGTGTTCGGCACTCTGTAGGGACCGCTAGTGGACCGATTGGGTCGAGTGATGTATCAAAGTGAAGCATTCATGAAGGGGCATCTGATGGGCTGGGTGTAGGGTTGAAATATCGTCATCTGTGCAAGCCCGGTGGACAAAGGGTATGGAAATAGACGTTTTGGGATCTAGGTGGGCCACTGGTAGCCCTATGGAGACGTATGAGGTATCAATGTGAAGCATTCGTGAGGAAGCATCCACCTGGCCTAGTGTATCGTTCGTTTTCGACGCTCAGCGCATGCGCAGACAGGGAATTGTGGAAAAGACGTGTTGGGATCTAGGGGAGCCCCTAATGGGCCGATGATGTCATATAATATCTTATATTGAAGCTCTCGTGAGCGAGCATGCGCCTGGACTAGTGTGTCGTTCGTGTTCAACATTCTGCGCATGCGCAGACAGAGAATTATGGGAAAAGGGTATAGAAATATACGTTTTGGGGTCAAGGTGGGCCATTAATGGTCCGATGGAGTCGGGTGAGGTATCATTGTGAAGCATTCGTGAAGGAGCATCCGACTGGACTAGTGAGGTCGTTCGTTTTCGACGTTCTGCGCATGCGCAGGCGGGGAATTGTGGGAAAAGACGTGTTGGGATCTAGGGGAGACCCTAATGGGACGGTGGTGTCGTATAAGGTCTTATTTTAAAGCTCTCGTGAGGGAGCATGCGCCTGGACTAGTGTGTCGTTCGTGTTTAACATTCTGCGCATGCGCAGACAGGGAATTATGGGAAAAGGGTATGGATATAGACGTTTTTGGGTCTAGGTAGGCCCCTAATGGTCCGATGAAGTCGAGTGATATAGTAATGTGAAGCATATGTGAAGGAGCATCCGACTGGGTGGATGTGACGTAAAACTTACACAATTCTACGCATGCACAGTAGACCAAGCGTATGGAAATAAACATTTTGGCGCCGACATGGGTCACTATGGGTCCGATGGAGTCGTATCAGGTCTTAATTTGAAGCTCTCGTGAAGCAGCATCCGACTGGAGTCATGGTTCGTCCGTATTCAAGAGTCTGCGCATGCGTAGTCTGGCCGTATTATAGAAAGCAGGCATTCTGGGGGTACGTGGCATTGTGTTTGACCCACCACTATGGGACCGTGCTTGTAGTTTGATAGTGTGGGTTGCTCGCACAGATGTCGGGTCAAGAGGTCAAAGATCACATCCAGGTCAAAAGGTCAAAGGTCTCCCTTTCGGCAAGGTTCGGCAACAATGTTGCGGCATCGATATACAGAGCTTGAACCCAAAAATGGGATTGTAAAGTAACATGGGAAGGCTGGGCAGTTCCATTTTCACCAATCAGCGATCGAGAAAAAGAGCCAATGAGCGGTCGATAAAAGAACCAATGGACGTGTACTAGAATTCCGTGTTCTTGTACACCTGGATAATATTTTCTGGACGTCTGGTTTTCTGTGTTACCTTTGGCCCCATTCTAGGCCACTGATTGGCTAATACGGTGTTCAAAGCCACTTTCATGCATTATGCTCATATAGAAAATACACAAGACAGGTTTTTTTTGGCGAGATCTCATTTTGTTTTTTATTCAACAATAACTAACAACAACAGCGTGAGAACAACCAACAGCGTGAAAACTGAAGCCCAGAACAGGGGGCTTGTACATTGAAAGATCTGAAGCCCAGAACAGGGGACTTGTGAACTTAAGCTTAGGCTTAACTTAGAACTTAGGCTTGTACATTCAAAAACTTAAGCCCAGAACGGGGCTTGTACATTGTAATGATGGGCGGCCCAGTCATATACGAATACATCGCTGTCCTCGGCCTTGGGGTACTCGTCAAACATCTGTACGATGGTAAATAAGTTTCTGCATCGGCATCGATGATACAGGTAAAACAAATAATATTGTTCGTACACGCTACTGATCAGGCTTTGCAACGTTTCACTGTTGCAACACCACGTCTCTGTGCCTTGATCCGCGAAGTCTGTTAAATCTGGATGGAGGGGTGGCAGGCCGTACGGGTCAGAGTATTCGCACTGCTGTTCTGTCAATTACTCGGCCACCCAATGTTCACCGGGCCGATCCATCGGATCCGTGTTGAGAACGTAAGCAGCAGGATACATACGGTTTAATGGGAACACGTCTCGGGCGACCACCCCTTGAAAGACCATACGTGTCCCTGGGTCATTCTCCAGCACAGTGGTTATCTGGTCTGTATCCATGTTAGGTGGCAAAGTCTCACAGGACGTTGCGCGCCTTGTCCACTTGAATGATGTTGTCAAACTCGGCGTAGCAGATCACATTGACGGTGGTCCCGAGAGCTCGTGCAAAGTGGATTTTCAACCGTAAATTGCCTTGCTTGGCCAGGGCCAGCTGATGGTCGTTCTCTAAGGTGGAGGTCAGATCGAAACAGAACAACGTGTATCCGTTCGCGTAGTCCTCCCGACTGATCATATTCCCTTCGTCCTGGTCGATTTGACCGGTGGCTGTAAACAGGCTCTAATAGGCTCAAATGAAATTCCTGCGCCCAAAGTTCGGTGTTACGGCCGTGGCTGGGACCTGTTGTCCATCCACAATCAGGGCCACAAAATTGATGCCGAAATGTTTAAAGTCAAACGAATTCTCTGGGTAGGCTCCGCTGAAACTGATATTTTCCACACAGGCCAGGATCAATCGGTTGGGTAGTTTCCCCAGGAACAGGTTTTTTTTGTTGGCGTTCATATTTCCAGCAAGCACAGAGAACACTTTGGTTTGTACACGTCGGATTGGGGTACTGGGCTGGTTTTGTTTCCAAGGCTTTCATGTGTCTCAATTGAACGGCTGGATTCGGTTTCACTTTTCGCACATACAGAACTGCGTCTTGGATAAAAATCTTATAGTCAGCTGCATGCCCATCTACATTAGTGGCCATCAAGGCGAAGGTCGCAGGCGCCCGTATCAGTCGGATTTTGATTGGATCTTTTTCAAGAGGTACCGATCTTGCATGAAAATATCTGCGTGCAGTCGACCCATGAGACCCACCGAGGCGCCGTTCGCAGTGAAAGCATTCCGTTTTTTATATCCTTCATTGTCCACCGTGTCCATGTGCTCGGGTGTGTCCTGGTAGAATAAAGCGGTTGTCAGCAGATATTTTTTAGCCTCTCGTCCATACGACAACAGTTTCTCGATGTAGGCTCGATAGGGCTATGTGTTGGTCGAGTCACTGATGAGTTTGTCGCTGAGAAAAATATCCACCTGTTGAAACATCGAGTGCAGCCAGGGATTTGTCCGACCCACCGTTGCAACTTGGATGATTCTGGAGCCATCCCCATTGACGACCTTCGCTTTCACATACAAGTGTGTATGGGCTAAATCCACATAGGCCGTATCCGCATTATTGATGGTGAACTCGATGGGCCCTGTTTCGTTGATGCTGGAGAGCGGGAGATGCTCCACCCATAATCCTTGTTCGCCACTGGACTGTGTGGGCACAAATCAAATTCACTGTGGGTGGAGGGGCAGGACTCTGCGTGGGACAGGGCCATGTTTAAGAAAAGATATCCTGGGTATCCCAAACTGCATTTACTCTGGAAGATTTATTTAACAATCACAAAAGGTTTCTCATGGAAAGAGGTATTTGTCTTCCAACCAATCATAACGACATACCAAAGATATACTGGATTCCCAAAATGCATAAATCACCATACAAAGCTAGATTCATAGCTGGTTCTAGAAGCTGCACCACCAAGCTTCTTTCAACCCTATTGATGAGGGCCCTTCAGGAGGTAAAAGCATTTTGGGAAAGGTATTGCGCCACTATTTCTAAGAACTCTGGCGTTGAATGTATGTGGATATTGAAAAACTCAAAATGTCTTACGGAAGAACTTGATGCTAAATGCCACTTACTGTACAGACATATATCCACATGGGATTTCTCGACTCTCTATACTACAATCCCTCATCAGGAACTTATTGACCGTATAAGTTCATTAATAGTATCTGTGTTCAAGAAAACCTTCATCACCGGCCACTTGCAGTCCACTGCGTACCGCTTGTTTGCCGATTGCTTTCACCCCACGCGTCACCAAGGGCAGGAACGTTTTGGCGATGCTTCCGAGAATGTTCCCCAGCCCATGTCCTCGTTGCATGCGTACACCACTAAAGACTAAGGCCTGTTGGGCATAATAGTCCATATAGCTGCGTGCATCGCACTCGTAACGGAGCTTCATTATACAAAGTAGGGAGCACGTACTTGTCGAAAATGAAGTGTCAGCACCACTTTTCGTCGTTCGAATGCCACCGGTCGTCCCGTGTCATCTCTTATTTCCACCGTGATAGTGTTGATGTCGGTTTGTCGTATGGGTACGTAGAGGATGTGGGTGAAACTGTGAGTGACTTGGTCTTTTTAATGGGGACCACCCGTAACAGAGGTGTGTTGATATCGCCCACGATGTGTCCGTACATACCCGGCTTCATATCCATCGGATCTGGCCATGGTCCTTGGATGGACCCGTGTAGGTCGCGCGAGCGAGACCCAGCATTTGCTGTAGGACAGGACTCAGTACGACACACATTGGCGGTGAGAATTGGATATCCAATTGGATATTGGATATCCACGAGGTCACATTCCCGTCGTCCAGGTAAATGCAACGGTTGCGGCAACTGGATGACGTACTTGGCCAAGGTGTTGTCAGGAAATACATCCAGCGAACTGTTACTGAGTAGGGTGAGGTAAAACATGGCGACTGAGCTGTCTGCTGATGCTGTTGGTTTTAATAAATGTTCCAGTCCTTGGGCGGTTGCGTCCGGCGTCGTGTTCGTCGAGGTGACTTGCTGCGTGTCACGGCTCTGGAGATGTGGGGTGTCCTGATCAAGGGTGGTTTTTTAAAGGCCAGAAAAGAAGGCGCCCCTTGTGATGGTGTTTTGGGGGGGAGGGGGGTGACTCCGGTTCCCACTCGGTTTCCCAAGAAGGTAGTGGGCCACTCGGCTATTGCTGGGTCCGCTGCATAAAGGCCCAGCGCTGAGGATTCCCCAACAATTTCTGTGGTACATGCAGGTCTTTCAAGCCTTGAGCGAAGACATTTCATCCTCGAGGATCTGTGTGCGACCTGCGTTGACGCATCAGGTCATTCACTAAATCCGTCATGGGGGTCCTGGGGACCACCTGATTCTCTACCCGGAGTTCGCCTTTATCATTCTTAGTCATGTTAGGATTCTGTTTCATCCGTTGTAATACCAGGCCAGCTTGTTTCTTGAACGATGCAGGTACACTCTTCAGCACTTCGTCTTCCACCCACTGTGGGGCTGTGGGTGGTACCCCTGGTAATGGCGGCTGTTGGAGCGGTGCTGAGGTCGGCGGTGTGTCGCGTGGTGGTGGTGGTGGTGGGGTAGAGAGGGTTTTGTATTGGTCCATGAACGTCATGTACCGTTGAAGCGTCTCATTGTACCGCTGTACTTTCTCACTGTCGCTTAACCCCGGTCTTTGTAAGATCTGTTGCATCTCTTCATCGAGGGTGTTTATGGGCTTCACCGTAGGTGGGACAGGGTATGGCGATTGGAAGTTTTGAAGGAACCGTGGTTCGACGAGGACCATTTTTTTCGTGTGGTTCATTGTCGGCCGAAGAGTCCACCCAATACTGGACCCAACACGGAAGCGGCCAACGGTGCTAAGATGGCCCCGAGAAAGCCGCCTTTCTGTAACATCTTTTTCTTTTGTGTTTGAGGGACCCGATTCTGGACTAGGGTTCGGAGACCTGACTTATGCTTGGCCAACTTGGTCTTCTGAGCCGGAGTCAGTGGAACGTTGCCTTTTAACAGGTTGTACCCGATCTCGCACAGACAGCGTACAAGGTCAGGATCCGCACCGCGTACAATGGTTCGAACCAACTCGGGTGGGGCCGTCTTCAATACACGGAGCGTGGGAGCGTGCTTCCGTACTCGCGCAGACATCATGTACAACTAATGCCAGAACCCACAACTCTGCCTTTTTATCTACCTCAGAGAACAGAGACAAAGTCAACCATGCTGTGGTATTCATTCTTTTTATTATCCCCATCATCAAACACACACTCCAGCTGGAGGAGCCACTGTGGGTGTGTTTACATTATTTTTGCATGTACACGTGGTGGGCCTCTCCCGGAAAGATGCCGATCCGTAGTCGAAGGTGGTCGGTGGTGGCTTGCTTGAGGTCGAAGAGCATATACCCGTGCTGAGGGGTTGTGGCATCTTTAAAGGCTTCCAACGGAAACGGTGTGCGGCCGGGATACATCTGTCTCGCCAAGTGCAGCAGTTGAGTGGTATCTCTCGGGTTTTTGAAGACCACCAGGTAGTGGGCATTTAAGCTGATCTTCCTATGTTCTTTATTTTTACTGAACAGATTCTGCACAATGTAGATGATGCTGAGCCGTCGATGGTGGCTGCCTTTGGTAAAGAGTTGGGTGACCCGCGCATCCGTCTCCGCCATGAGATCATCCAGAACCACCAAGGTGTCGGGTGCCAAATCGGTCAGGTTGGGTAGGCCTTCCACGAACGTGATGTGGGGCATTGCTGCACACGCAGACTACCATTCTCCGTAACACCACACGACCCAGGCAATGGGTGGGGTGATCATGCTGTCGGCGTGTTTAAGAAGCTTCCTGACGAGGTGCGTTTTGCTGGAACCCGTCGGTCCTGCGATGACGCCAGTGAAGGGATGCTGCCACCGAGGGTGCATGGTTTGAGGTGTATCCGCTGTCGTGGTAACCCGCTCTTGTAAATTTGGTACGAGTGAACTGGAATGGTGGTGAGTACAACGTCCGTGGTCGTTGTCTGTTCACTGTGAGTGATGATGGTGACGGGTATAACGTCGGCCGTCGTTGTCTGTTCACTGTGAGGGATGAAATTCCGTGGGTTTTCAGACGTAGTGGGTGTTCTTGGTTTAGGTGTGGGCTATATACGTGGTGTGGAGAGCGATGTGGCATGCAAACGGGGTGTGGTGGTAGTGATGACTGGGCTCGATACGGGATTGACTGGTGCTATCTGTAGACGTGTTTGACTGGAGGCTGGTGTTCTAAGTTGGTTAAGTAGCGTGCTGACATAGGCTACGTCGTAAAACACACCTCGGTACAACACACCCAGCAGGGTTAGCACTATCACAACAAAGCCCACTTGCGCTTTGCGCGTTTTGGGAGACGCTGTGTTCAGAGGCAGCTGCTGTTTGTCCATAGCACTGTGGTCGAACGTGGAATGACGGATGACGGCAGTGGTGTCTGGCTTTATATTCGTTTCACCTGGTTGGCAGCGACCCAGGAATTGAAGGAACTGGGCCAGCCTTGCCATTTGACGAAATGAAACAGTTTGCCACGTCGACGTTCCGTTTTCAAAATCTGTTCCACCATGTAGTAGTCCTAGCAACGGTTCCCCTTGAAGATCTTCCAGTTCATAGACTCGCTGTTGTCGGGATAGGCGCCATTGAATCAGGAAGTACTCATCGCTCCAGTTGGGCAAGTAAATTTTCTCAAATTGACCTTTGACTTTACTGATCCGTACAGGGTCCCCGACCTTGTACACCTCCTTCGTCGTTCGCTGCGATTGCCTGGGATACAAGACACGCCGGACTTGGCTTCATTGCTTTGGGTCACGGTAATGGGGGCTCTCTCTATACTCCGGTGATAGGCTCGATTGTAGCCACTCACAAGTTTCGGGAGAACATCGATGTACCACCATGTATTCTTATAGGTGAACTATTTATATATGCGGCCTTTGAATGTCCTGTTGAACCTTTCCACCACGGAAGCCTTGGTCTCGTTGTACGTTTGGAAGAAAAACACCTTCTGGGCTTTCGGAAACTGTTGGAACGGTTTGTTGAGGAATTCCGTGCCTTCGTCGGTTGCAAATACATGGGTTTGCGCCCGGTCTTGAAGATGTCCTTGAACGCCGCTACGAGATTCGCACCCGTTTTCGTCCGGATGTGTACCACCCACGCATACTTCGACAGGATATCGATGCACGTCAAGATATATCGATTCCCATCGTTGTGTTTGGCAAAGGCGCTCATATCGACCAAATCAGCTTGCCATTGGGCATCTATTCCTCCCACGATGACCCGGTTCCGTAGAAAATGGCGACGGGCAGCTCGATGTAAGGTATAGGTGTCTTGTTTTCTTAACGAATCTCGGACTTGAGCACGTTGTATCCCCTGGGATCTGGCCGCTCGATAGAGAGCCGTCAATGCACTATAGGCCGCCGGACTGTCGGGACTGTAGTATAAGTTATCCAACACCTTCTCCCAGCTCTTCATGGTGACAAATGATGATGGACCCTGGCTCTATCGTTTTTTTCTAACGGGTATATCTTGGGCCGAAGTTTCTTTCTGATTTTCCTCGTTGGCTTCTGCCAGCACAGTGTCCATGTTAAATGACCAGTCCAACTCATCTGATGACCGCTTGATAAGCACTTGAGCCACATCTACCACGGCATCTTCCAATGCAGACCATAGATCAGGGTGAAGGGTAAAATGCACTGTACCCCCACCTAGCCGAGCCAATTGAGTAAATAACGGGCCGCGTCGGATGTACACATCGTGACACAAGTGGATGAGGTCACCGTCCAGTTCACCAGACAACACCCGTTTGAATTTGGTCCAGCCCTCCTGGGACAGACGAATGTGGGCCGGGCACCGTTGTGTAGGGTCTGCACCACAGATGTCTCCCACCTCCTCCATGATATCGACCTTATCCGCATAAACGTGCTGGAAAACCTCCGGAGTCAAGCTGACATACGCCAGTATCATATGCTCCGTCATGGTCAGTACGTGAATGATACCAGATTTGACTGTCTCTCGTATTTATAGGGACAACCCCGTGAGATCAAAGGAACGGGTGGTCATGTCACTGAGTTTAGCCGGGTAATCAATGGCATCGTCGTCTGCCTCCGCTTCATTGCTAGAAATTTGTTTGTTGGGTTCTGCCGCCGCTTCTCTCAGGGCACGAGTCCACTCCAACTCGTCTGATGATCGCTCGTCCAGTGTAAACAGCTGGCCCCCAATAGGCACCACTTTCTCGAAGGCTGTCCACAGATCGGGGTCTAGGGTGAAGCCTCGCATGGGGTTTTAGTAACTGCGACCCCTCAGCACGGGTATATGCTCTTCGACCTCAAGCAAACCACCCCCGACCGCCTTCGACTACGGACCGGCATCTTTCCCGGAGAGACCCACCACCTGTACATGCAAAAATAATGTAAACATACTCACATTGGCTCCCCAGCTGGAGTTTGTGTTTGGTGGGGCTAATGGGGATAATAAAAAGAATTAATACCTCAGCATGGTTGACTTTGGCCCTGTTCTCTGAGGTAGATAAAAAGAGCAGAGCTGTGAGTTCTAGCATTAGTTGTACATGATGTCTGCGCGAGTACGGAAGCACGCTCCGACGCTCCGACGCTCCGTGTATTGAAGACGGCCCGACCCGAGTTGGTCCGAACCATTGTGCGCGGTGCGGACCCTGACCGTGTACGCTGTCTGTGCGAGATCGGGTACAACCTGTTAAAAGGCAACGTTCCACTGACTTCGGCTCAGAAGACCAAGTTGGCCAAGCATAAGACAGGTTTCCGAACCCTAGTCCAGAAGCGAATCTCTCAAATACAAAAGAAAAAGGTGTTACAGAAAGGCGGCATTCTCGGGGCCATCTTAGCACCGTTGGTCGCTTCCGTGTTGGGTCCAGTATTGGGTGGACTCTTCGACCGACAATGAACCACACGAATAAAATGGTCCTCATCGAACCACGGTTCCTTCAAAACCTCCAATCGCCCTACCCTGTTCCACCTACGGCGAAGACAATAAACTCTCTCGATGAAGATATGCAACAGATCTT
>JAVTVY010046303.1:0-19848 GCA_036873755.1 Hanleya hanleyi | reverse complement strand
TAGCCGGAGGACATATATGGCCTTGTTCGACTCTATTATAAAACGATACTACGTCTCGCACGAATGATTTTTAATTATTACTGACACTCATCTTCCACACTCGTGATAAATTCCTCGCGGTGTTCTCGAATCATCTATTTCCCCTTTGACGGTGACATCAGTTCTATTTTTAGACTCAACTAGTGGTATATTTAGGGAGCTTGATAACACATTTCTCTTAATATAAAATAGCTTGTTGCGACAGCGTCGAAAAGACATACGCACAGTAAGAGGATGAACTGAGGACTACCTTCAAGCGATTATTATGGGTAAGCTTTTCAATACATTTTTTCCCCCCTCATAGGTTGCTAGAATTATACTATGTGGAGTTTTTCCATACACGGGTATAGGACACTTCCTTATTTATATGGGCAGAGTATCCAAGCGGACATCCTCCGCGGCTTAATTCAATGTAAGGTGAACCCCTTTGTCGGCTATGATCTCTCACTCACCGGAACCGTGAAATAGAGTTCAGCGGCGATACCGATTTCGACATACTCCCTGACGTCATAGCCAAGTCTGCCAACTAGACCCTACACATTCTATCCTCAACTGGAAGTCCACAATATCTTCCTCTTTCAATTAATGACACCATTCTCAATGCGACCTGAGCAGTCAAGCGAATCACGACCAGATCTTTATTGCAAAAGGTATGTAAGGTATAATGAATGTTACAATGATACACTTCGTCACGCACGAGCGGTTGTATCCCGAGGGCAGATGCGGCGATGCTTGATATATACTTCGTCACGCACGACTGCTTGGATCACTGAGTTGAGACGTCCATGTTTGCTCTACATAAAATATACTCGATAAATAGGCAGAATCCGTGAATGTGCTCGTAGAGCCTGGAAATTTCGTTTTCGGCCAAAAAAAAATTTCGATTTTTTTTTTTTTTTTTTTTTTTTTTTTTTTAAATTCATTAAAATCTCAATATCTCTGGAACGGGACGGGCTACTGCGATGAAACTTACGTCGTTGGATAGCCAGGAGAGAGACGCGTCGTTGGATCACCATGGTGACGTCATAGTGACGTCACAAGATGAATCGCACGAATTTCGGAAAAATCTGAATATCTTGGGAACGGGAAGGGTTACGGGGATGAATCTAACGTCGTTGGATAGCCGAGAGAGAGGCGCGTTGTACGACAACGTCATACGATGTTATAGCGAGTCATGATAGGAATGTTCGGGGGATAAGTAAGATTTGAATCTTATGACTATTCTACTCCAGGATGCTTCGATAACGTAAAGTGTATGACATCCATTTGTACCTATTCCAGCTGGGACGAAGACGAATTCGTGGACGGTCTCACAAAATTATGGGACTGCGAATTGGAACGAATCCGACAGCAGAGGTGTGAGCCGGATCCAAACAATTGTCATAGCGACCTATCACGAACCCCTGGTGACTGCCCTCGAAACGACGCACATGTGGGACCTTCAACGGTGAGTGCATTAATTTCGTGAAAACGAAATACGACATGTGTAGACACCGCACACTTAGATACATTAGGCTTTAACGCTAAACCTCGTCCTGTTCATGCAATACCATGAACAGGTGACCTCAATATTGAAAATGGTCTTAAGTAGTATGAAATTCTACATCGCTATCAAATGTTTATTCACCATAGGAGAAGACGATAATGTACAATCGCCCCATTTTAGAGGAATATGTCGTGGTATGGAAAAGTAAAGAAAAACTTTTAACAAAAGCGCATGTTGACGTCTGAGGCGATTACTGCGTGTACGAAAATGGTACCTTCTTAGGGCGAGACTGTTGTTGAAAACTGGGAAATCAACTCAAACAGTCTGTCCCCGCGATAGAAGGTAAGTTTTCCCGGCATATCCGTACACGAGCTTCCTCGAGAAGCGCTGCCGATGTCCGTGGTGACATGGATTTCGATTCGAGCGTGGAATCGCCCTGAATTCGCTTTTTTGCGAATTCTTAATCAGACAACTCATCGGCGTACATCCAAACATCGCTATTGTTCAGTATTTCAACTATTAACATTTACACTCGTTCGCGATAACAAAAATATATATATATATTCTCTGAACTCCAGTCGCGTGGCCCCGTGTTATTCAATTTTCGACTGTTGATGTTCATGCTATGGCGTGCTAAACATTCAGACGCCCAAAATTCACACGCGTACAATAACGCCAATGATTTCTAGTTGATCAGAAATCGATTCCTGTCCGACCAAAATAGACATAATCGTAAAGACACTTTTGCCCGAGGAGGAGGAAGTGTGTGTGTGTGTGTGTGTGTGTGTGTGTGTGTGTGGGTGTGTATGCATGTGTGTGTGTGTGTGTGTGTGTGTGTGTGTGTGTGAGGAGGAGGATGAGTGAGGAGGAGGAGTTGGAAGCGTTGGAGGTGGAATTATGTGACTAGTATAAAATAGGGACAAAGCAATATGGAGATTACTAAATAATCGCTTTATTCATCAACTCATAGCACTGAGCAAATAATGGGAGAAACCTGCTTATATGAAATACATCTCCATTGTTGTGGGTATCATTTCGATATCTAGCCTTCCATTCAATGTTTATGTACGAATATTTCTAATGGGGTCTTTATTCGGAGTCCTCGCTATCACCGTCACCAATCAACTTATCGAATAAGCATTTCCGCATCTTAATCGTCTGTCTGAGTGCTTCCTCATAGTCTATGTTGTATATCGTTTGCAGACGCCTCGTTGTTTTCAAGATCTCGTTATGAATATAATCGGTTTGCAGCTTTTGTATGTTCACGAGGAGATTGCAGTATTTTTGACGTAAGGTCTTCATCATCGCTGGAGTATAATCCTCCATAGCATTTGCAACAGACTCATCCTCGTCGTAGCCTTGGCTTGTATATCGCTGTTTTCGCTCGTCAAATTCGACCCTACAATCTCTCGCAATAGGTTTACCGAACATGTTTTTCCACACGTTATATTTGACCCGTTTCCGCAAGTGGGTAGGTAGATCTATTTCCCCGGGATGGAGGAGTTCGTCATCTGAAGGGTATTTTCTCTTTTGACATTCCATTTCATTTCCGCTCCTATGGATTGTCTGCCTCTGCTGGGACTCGTCATCATTTTCATTCCGTTTGAACCACGGTGCATCCGTCTTCGTATATAATCCCTCTCCTACTTGCTCATTCCTCTTAGCGGACCATGCTGGATAGTGAGATGGTATGCGAATTTGAGTTGATGGATTATGAATTGGGGCTGGACGAGGTGGCAGTTGTTGTTCTTCTTTCACGAGTTCATCAACGCCTGATATTATATTGGTAGAGAGCCTGTCATTTTCCGCTGTATGGGGTTTTAAATCGATGAACAGATATCCGTACGGCCGAGATGTGGCTTCGCGAAATTTCGCCATGAAATGTGTCGTATCCCGAGGAAAGATTCGTCTCCCGAACGTGCTAATTTGCTGTGTATCAATAGGATTATTGAATAGAACGAAATACTGGCAGTTTAGCGTGATATCTCGAGATGCCTTGCCTTGAGGGTAGAGATTCTGAGTCAGATAAATTATGGACAAATTTCTGTGATGCGACCCTTTGGTGAATAGGTCGGCAACTTTTTCTTCGCGCTTTACCTCACCCATCAAATCGTCCAGAACAATAACGTTGGTTTGGTCGGGGTCGAAGTAATACTCTTCGCCTATGTCATGAGGTATGCCGGGGAGGAAGTTGACATTTTTCAGACTCGTAACTTCATAGGCTGACTGCCACTGACTGTAACACCATACGATGCGTGTTGGAGATGGATCGATATTAGCACATTCCAAAAATTTCATTACCCATGATGTCTTCCCACAACTAGTCGGGCCGCTGACGATCATAGTAAATGGATGTTGTGATGCTCTTGAAAGAGTCATAGATGACGTCTCGCGATTACGTTTATACGGATGTTCTGCTATTATCCCCTTTTGGTGTATAAGTTGATGTCTAATCAGGTTATCTGGACGCGAGAATGTTTTCTGACACACCGCACACTTGTTTGTCATGTTGACGCTTCTCTGCCAAAACGTAGATTAATTCTAATATCATCTCTCCCTGTATTTTATACTATACGGTATATCCTCTTCCTCCTCACTCATCCTCCTCCTCCTCCTCCTCCCCCTCCTCCTCCTCCTCCTCTTCCTCCTCCTCCTATTTCCGCGTCCCCTTTACTGGCACTTGCACGTTTACTTTGTGACGCTGTCTACAGAGTTCTGCTTTAGCCTGCTCTACAACTCGCTGTGCCGGTGAAATTAGTTCAACTGTCATTTCTCTTGTACGCGATTTGTTAGCCGAATTCATCGTACTGTTGCCTTGTGCAATATTAAGAGAGTTTGGAGGAGAATGCACTCTCTGTCCCCCAATCTCACAAATTCCCTCCTTTAGGTAAGCTCTACTCTGGTCTCGATAAAATTTAATCCACATATCTACATAATGAGGATTGTCTTCTGCCGACATGATAAAGCGACAGTAGTGATGCATTCAACGGTTTCTAAGGGAATGCAAAAATCTCTCTCATAGAGTTATGATATAGCTATGACAACAAGGAATGTCGTAAAGAGGTATTTGGCGAAGTATGGCGGACACACAGTCTATACAACGTGTATAAGTTTCGTCTCTAGGACGATTCTCATGGAATTACAGGGGTTTTTATTGGGAATGGACGTTTTTGGAGTCCTCGTTGTCACTCAAAGTCGATTGAAGAAGATAATTTCCAGTTTCCAGCTGCGTCTCCATAAAGCTTTGACGTTATTAATAACATCAAATATTTTATCAACAAAGACAATGGTCATGCTGTTTTATTCACTATTTTACACCTTGCACACGTTTAAAGGCTAATTTATACCACTTTATTAAGATATTTAAGTCGGTGACCCAGAAGTTCTAGTTCAGCGATTTCAAACTTGTCACAAGATTGTATAGACTGTGAACAGAGTGTCATATTCAATTCCAGTCGTGCGGAACTAATGAGGTTGACCTCTCCCTCATGCCATTTGGCCTATAGTCGATTATAGATCGTTAACGAGACATTCATACGTTGAACACGCAAATCTGTAGAGTACGAGAGAATGTCACGCTCTATTAATTCTTACATTAGAAATAAAGTTGAGATTTTCACGGGGTAAAAAAATGTTTAATGATCGCTGACACATTACATTGACGTAAACTATGTTGAGGAGGTTACTTTGGTATTGCGATGTCGACCGACTTTCGAAATGTTTTCCAGAAAAATATACACGTCAGCGATACAGAATTAGGAATGACGTTATTAGGAATGACTGTCTAGTTTTATAAGCTGTAAATATTGTATACAGTCTTCAATTGACAACTTGATGTAGTAGAATACGGGTATACGCTAGTAGTATTGAAAACGCACACAAAATGTGACGGTATAAACTGAAAACATTTAATACAACTGACAGAATGAGTAAGTAGGGGAATAGGGTTTACATGAAAATGCGGCATTGACTCAATATTGCAGAATATCGAATAATATCGTTGATTCGGCACAATTTTTTCTCATTGCTGTCATGATTATTTTCTCATTGCTGTCATATTGATTATACGTCGTGGAAATTTTTCGCTCTATATATTAGATGATAGTGAAATCAGCTGAATTGCACAACATTGCGTCGGGATTGCACAACCGTTCACCATTGGCTGTGGCGTCATGCGAGGTAGCACGGGGGAATACCCGAACAAATAGGCGAAATTCAGGTAACCGATTTCATTTTAAGCGAGATCGACCAGTCTTACAGTTAATAATGGCGTACACAAGTCGATGTACAACGACACCAGCGGTAAGTCTCATTTATTACACGAAGCCTTCTCCCATTAATAGCGTGAAGGGTTAGGAAAAAATGTTTAACGTTATGCAGTCCCATATATGAATGACGAAATAGAAACAGTCCGCATTGTTCGAGTTTTCATCGGTGAAGTAATCCCGCCCCCATAGGATTGCACGTGCCACAATACAACTGTTCCATTTCATTGTGGTGTAAATTGCCGCACAGAGAGACACCGTCCGTTTCATCGTATGAATATCCACCATTATCATTCACCAAATTTTCGCTCGGTAGATCACTCGCGGCAGATCCAACTGGTTTAGGTGGGAGAATTGGTCCTGTTACAGACTTGTTGAATTCGTTGCTGTCAGAACGCTGTTCTATTTCAATCATGTTGGTCTCAATGATAGGAATGAGTTTTTTCAACATATCCCAGCCTTTCGTGTTCAGCGTGTGTCCGTTCCGACCCGGTTTCAACTCGCTGGTTGGTGATTTTATGTACCACTCTCTTATGTGAACGAACCATTCCCCTTCATACGCTGCAGTGCTAATGTATATATTATCTTGTAGCTTGAATGGAGTTTCAACCGTCTCTTTAGCCTGAATCATTCTTTCCACTCTAGGCAGGAATTGTTTGAATGAAAATCACCCATCTCTCGTCAGTCGTATGGCAACACCATAAGGTTTTATAATCTGCCCATTATGTCGTATACGTTGAAATGTTACTCGAGGAGAATTTCTTTCACCGCTCACTAGAGCGTAAAGGTTACTCATTAGCCTATACATATCGACTTTTACAGGTGCGACAGTCGTAGAATAAAGTGAGAAGCGCACGAGAAGTCTTTATATACGCATTGGTTATTTTATCAGTTGATCATCTGAACCTCGACGACATCTCGACCTACTAACCTAGTTACAAACATAGCCTCGACCTACCACCCCGAGTTATCTACTTATTTATGGTGATCAAGTGGTCTACTTATGGCGATCTAGTTATGGTGGGGTCTTGAAGATAGGTCGATAGGCTATAACTACACCGTGAGTCACGCGAACACCGCGATACCGGGGGGTCGATCGACGATTATATCCTCGGGCGAGTTTCGTAAATTGCCGATCTCGAACACCGCATTAGTCGCGCTCCGCCGGCGAACCGGGTCGACCGGCGCGCGCGCGCGATGGATCGCGGGGCCCCCCTCGCGCGGTGTCACCGTCCGATGAACGCCGCATTCCTCCGAAGGTCGACTGACTGTAACACACGGCGGTCTCTTTAGCACCGCAAATTAGGACGAGCCGCGATGGTGTCCCGCAATTGATGTTCCCTATGATGGATGGGGCGTCGGATTATAACACCGCCTCCGGGTATAGAAGCGGGCCGGTGAAGTGTGCCCGCGGGCGTACCGCATTAGTCACGCGTCGCCGATTCGTCGACGAACGGCGCCCGCGGCAACACCGGGCCGACACCGCACCAACGCGGCGGAGTAATAACACCGCGAACTCGGTGGCTTTGAACTCTCCCCCTCTCTCACGCCCGCACCGCACCAAGATGGCGGCGTTTCTCTACCATTTAAGTAATAGCACCGCGAATTCGGTGGCTTTTAACTCTCCCTCTCTTACTACTAAAGATTTGTATTTTATCGAATGCAATCAGAATTTATTACCGTCATATATAATAGTGAAGATAGGGAGATTTGGTAGATTCGCAGGGGAAAATATTTTAACGTAATGTTTCTCACAAAAGAGAATGCTATATTAGGGATAATTTTCCTGTTAGATTTCGAGAAAATCGGTCGATAGCGTGGACTGTAATTTTATAACACGCAATATATTAATTTTATAACTCATCAATTCCAGACAAGCTAGTGTTTTTTTTTGTTTTTGTTTTTTTATAGTTAAGCCCTGGATTAACCACTGGGCATTTATTAACCTTATGACCACGAATTGTACAATTTCACAGTTATGCCCACGTGGTCCAGGCTAACTTATAACCGCGTAATATATTACACTACATTAATTCTTTTTACATTACATTACGTTAGTATATATGACCAAATGATCACAGTATAAACTGCCTTTGTGTATGGTAAATACACACACACACATACACACACCCATATATATATATATATAATGCGCAGTTTGTCCACGTGGTCTAAGCTAATTAAGAATGACATATTACGTTACCTTATACTATATTACACTACCATACATTACATTACATAGCATTACGTAAGTGAACATTCCAAAATATATCTACAAGTGTGCCCTAGTATCACATAAAATCTTAAATACAATTATATATTCGTGCCCTCACATGATGTCATGTCATTTACATTACATTCAGCCCAGATGCATATTAAGAGAAAGGAGAACAAAAATAATAAGATATTTGTTTGTTTCTTCGTTCATTCCTTAAGTACCATTCAGAAGAGTTCTGTTGACATGACGTGAAGGTACTACCACGGGCATCTTCACATGCCGATAAAGTTACACTATACGCGTAATTTATTACGGTTCTGCATTGGGCATACATGCATTGTGGATAGCATTATTATTGTATAACTTCAAATAGTTTCGTAATTTCGCTGTCTATACTGGGCTTCCTTTTCTGGTGTGATTAATGAGAGATATGAAAAAGCCGGAAAAAAGGAAGAAGAGAAAAAAAAGAAAAAAAAAAAAAAAAAAAAGGAAAAAAAAATTACAGAGAGAGAGAGAGATAAGCAAAACAACACGATATGCCCCCACCCTGACTTGCGTTATTATCACGGTTTGGCTGCTCGCATGCCACACACCCAATTTCTTACACGGTCTGTACGCTTATTCGCGTGAATTTAGCGATGGGCCCCATTTTGCTTCGAAGGTAGGACGATGTCCATTTAAAGTGGCAATGTCCATTTCAATATTTTTTGTTTTATTGATCAATTCTTGAATTGCATCCCAAGTCGAAGGCTTGCCCCTAACTCTGTGAGAGAAAATTGAATATTTGATTAGAACAATCAAGTGATTTAGAAGCGAAGAAATTCGTTTGTCACCTAAGAGTACGCAAAGCTTCGCATTTACAAGTGTGTCCGGATGTGGAATTATGGCTTCACGTACCCAGGCCCAGAAGAGAGCCCATATTTCTCTAGCGCATCTGCAGTGCCAAAAAAGATGCGTTATCGCTTCTGCTTCCTCTCCACAGTAGCTACATTTATCTGTTAGGGATTTCCCCCACTTATGCAAAAGAACATTTGTTTCCAAGATATAGTGATTTATTTTATATTGAAAATATTGGAGTTTTGTTTCAGAGGTTATACTAAATGTGTTTTGATAAATACCCGACCAGTCCAAGATTCCTTCTGAGCCATCCAAAACTGTTTCCCATTTTGTTTGACTCTTGGTAGGGGCCTCTTGGATTGCTCTGACTAGTAACTTGTAGACGAATTTCAAAGAATTTTGGTTACGAAGTTTACTAATCAGGCGATCTGCAAATTTTCGTTCATGTGTTTCAGTGCTGGCCACGTTCACCTTTGGAATATTGTGTACCACTGCGTAATAAACCAAGAAGTTTTTCCGTTTTATATCAATTTTTTTCACAAAGTCGTTGAATTTCAAGAAAGATTGATTTTCGCTAACCAGATCCTTCACGCATTTGGCCCCACCTGTATACCACAAATTGACCTCTTTCCATTCTGAAAATTGAGCATAACTGTATAAAAGATCGTTTTCAGCTGAACAGATTGCCTTGCCATGGGCTTTTAAACATCTAAGCCACGCTGCTAGAACATCCCTCCAGAACTTATTTTTGATAAAGTTTGAAACACATGATATTCCGTTAATGGTTAAGTCCCAAATCTGAGTTCCCAGTGGAGGAAATATTTCGTACATAATCTCTGCATGAAATTCCGTGAAGGAAAGGGACCGTTTGACCCACTGAATTTTTAAGGAGTCGATGAAAGATGGTACAAGTATCATCTTTAATCCACCCTCATCGTATTGGTCTATCAAGGTTTTCCGCTTCACTTTTATTTCCGCCTCATATAAACTCGTAAAATATTTTTTGCAGACTGTTCTGAAAATCTATAGACGGGTTTGGTAAAGCAGAGAAGAGGTGTGTAAGGAGCGGAAGGGCGAAGGTTTTAATAACAGTTATTTTTCCTATAGGAGATAATCCGCGTTTCAGCCAGCATCCCAATAGCCTCCGTATATTGCTCAATTTGCATGGATTGATAGTTTTTTAGGGGCATCTCTTCCAGGTCTGGGTAGAAATTTATTCCTAGTAATCGGAAACCTCCGGGGTCCCAATTTATTCGGTAGTGTGAGCAAAGCTCAACGACGTTTCCCTTTTGGCTACCGATCCAATGAGCTGTGGATTTTTCGACATTCAAACGAAGTCCAGAACAGCAGGAAAAGTCCTCCAGGAGTCCCATGGTTCGCCTCAAAGATTCTTCAGAGCCATCCAGTAAAATCGTCGTGTCATCTGCATATTGTAGCACCTTCATTTCCGAATTCTTGAAAACATTTCCTTTTATATTTTCATCCGCTTTTATCGCTAATGCTAATAGTTCAGCAACAATGATGAATAGATACGGCGAAACTGGGTTCCCTTGTCTACACCCTCTCTCAAGATTAAAGAAATTCGATAGAAAGCCATTATTCAGGACACAACTTTTGGAGTCGTATTGAAATAATTTCACCCAACGACAGAGCGACTCACCAAAGCCAAAGGACATCAGAGTACTAGTGTTATGCATAAAGGACCAGTCCACACTGTCAAGTGCCTTTTCAAAGTCTACAGTAAAGGAGGCCCGGAATCTTATTCTCCACTGAGCGCTCCATTATGTCGTAAATGATTCGTGTGACTTCCCCAATAAATATACCCTTCATAATCCCCTTTTGCGTTTCACTAATGATTGAGGGCAGAACCTTTTTAATTCGACCGGCAATGCAGGAAGAGGCTATTTTAGCCTTAATTATTATTAACTTTAATCCCACAGACTGTCGATTCAGTTAGAGAGTTCCCAACATACAATAATTCATTTTTGTCCATATTTACAAAAGCATTAGATGCTTTACAGTAAGTACCACAGATCTCAAAAGATGCAATAACAGATTGTTTATCTCTTAGAGTGAGGGTCAATTCATCAGCATGCTGGATTAATGTTTTAGATGTATCAAAGCCAGGGAGTTCAATCCCTCTAATATTGTCTGATTTTCTCAGAAAACATCCAAAGGCTCAACAGTCAATACATACAGCATGGCAGAAATAGAACACATCCTTGCCGTATAGACTTTTTAACATTAAAATACTTCGTAACAAAACCATTGACTTTTACAGCACTACGAACATCATGATAAAAGGCTTCAATCCATTTCACAAAATTATTACCAAAACCTCTCTCAGAAAACTATGTGACACATGATCAAAAACTTTTTCCTGATCTAGTTTAAGGAAAAAGCTTCAGTATTATCTTGTTCTACGTAGGTAATAACATCGCGAACACTTGCAGTGGTGTCAGCCACGGGGGATTGCCCCTTAACCCAGATGGAGAGCCAGTGTAGTCTAGGATATACGGAAGGGGAAACAACTGCATCGATGACCTCGCTTGACCCCGGCCGATCTGCTGGTCTTCAACTGACTGAACTACGCCTTTCTTAAATCATCTAACCCTCAACTGTGCATATTCGAACAGTCTATACCATAATAAAGCATTGTATCACATAAAGCATACCTGTGTTTGTTCAAAACGGTTGAAATTAGGCGACTTCCTGTATTCCACACGCGAGCATACCGCATTTGCGTACACTTCGCCATCCATAAGATGGCTTGCGAATCGTGAGTCTCCATTATTGCGGAGCGATATCCGGTATATTACGGGATTCTGTTCGGCCTTCATCCGGCAGAGAACAGACTTGAGAAATCTGATAAATTACAGGTTTTCAAACCACTTGGGGAACAGATATAGGCTAGGCTTACAAAATATATAGGTATAAATAACTTTCGTATCACCCAAGAGGTGTGGTAGATCTGTAATTTTCAACAAGTAGGGCATCACATGATTCGAAAATGGCGAGTTACGTTGGGGTTACGTCGGTAGACTTTAGCTGATTGGCTGACGAAGTCACGTGGTATTGATTTCTGGAAATTCCCTCTCGCACTTGCCGAAAGTAGGCTGTAAATGGATACACACGATCCCAGGGTCAGTCTTACCGCGTATAGATGACCGAGATGGTTACAGGTTGGAGCATACCGCTCTTACTGGCGTGGATCGGACCATACGCAAAGCACTCCGGGAATCAAAAAACGTGATTACCTTTGACATCGTCTGTCCTCATATCTGAAAGTTTCACATTCAGGCCAGACAAAAACAAATATGCGTTAGTGTTCATGTATATGAACATGACATCCATGCTCAAATCTAACAGGTCAGGGAAAAGGACTAACTGGGATATATATCCCAAATGGGATAAAATATCCCACTTTGGATATTTTTTTTTATACTTCCATATTTTCAAGCTGGCCTATTCTTCTAGTTATTCTGCTTGTTTAGAAACATACAACTGCGGTGGATGATGGGAAGTATACTGCAGCAACAAAAACAACGCACGTATTTTCAATATCAGAGAGAATAACTTCGGCGAGAAAAAGTCAGCAAAATTATATAGTCGCATTGGCAGTTTTGTGAAGTAAATTAGTAGTAATATAAAAGCATTAAACCTCACATTGCCCTTTGATGTCTGAGTGCAACATCGGGGTCCTCTGTGATGTCACTTCCGGAAGTGACCTTTGACCCCCTACGCATGCGCATAATACCGGATATTAATAATGGTGCACAGGGGTCAAAGATCCGGAGTGACGTCACAGAGGACCCGGATGAAAATCGGTTAAAATATCCCAATTAGGATATATTTCAGTATCCAAACTTGGATTTAATATCCTAAGTGGGATATATATCCCAGTTAGTCCTTTGCTCTGACCTGTCTAAACAGCAAGAATCTGTGCGAATATGTCGATGGTCATAACCTTCTGTTGATCGGACAATGGAAAGGGCAAGACATATGTCTTGAAATCAATATCGGTGCGACTGAAAGCCGTTGGTCAACGTGTAGCAGTCAAGTAGTAGTATAACAGCATTACAGGTCACATTTTGACGAGTGCGCAGGTGTTTCTGCGCAGATTTGTGGAGGAAATGTGGAGGAAAGGTCACTGAGTGCATGTGGAGGTGGTGGGACCAAAATGGCGGATTTGGAGGTGGTGGGACCAAAATGGCGGATGTGGAGGTGGTGGGACCAAAATGGCCTACAGTCATCCCAGGAAGTGAAGCTTCAAAAGTACCGTGTTCGCCTCATTGATGACATGCAGCTGACCAGTATCACTCAGTAACACCAATCAACACCGTACACGTATGTAATATAAATTATTTTTTAATAATATCTATGCCTCACCCCTCCCCTCCCTTCCCTTCCCCTCCCCGTCGTGATATAGCTGAGAAAATGTTGAAAGCGCCGTTAAACCCTATTCACTCACTCCTTTGGACCATTTATCAATGCAAATTTCACGTATTTTTCTCAAACAGCTCATGACATATAACGCTCCAGTAATTCTCCACATATGCAGTCAGTCCTCCAGGATATTTTTCCAGCAACTTGACAAGGAGCACGGAATGGGACACCGTACATTTGTTCTACGTTACACATTCCCGCTACATCATGAAATATCCGTACACCATCACTATATATGCCTACCATCTTACTATTTATAGAGTTTGTCGCTCAAAATCACTCATTGACTTTAACAACAAGAATTACACCATACCTCGCGCATGGCTCAGCTGAGATTACAGCGTAGTACTGCCAGCACCAACAACGAACTGGCAGACGACATGATCCAACAATTGACTAAACAGACAAGATCTCTCCTACCCGTACGTCTCAATTGATCACGTATTTTTCTCAAACAGCTCATGACATATAACGCTCGAGTAAGTCTCCACATATGCACTCCTCCGGCATATTTTCCCAGCAACTTGACAAGGAACACGGAATGGGACACCGTACATTTGTACTACGTTACACATTCCCGCTACATCATGAAATATCCGTACACCATCTCTATCTCTCTTACCCGTACGTCTCAATTTATTTCAAACTGTTCACAATACATTCTAGAATAATATGATGCACGAATTGTGTCACAAAATGGCGCATAGGATGGCAATTGGTACAATTCCCCGGATAATCGCACATTTCCAATCATAGCGCCATCTGAACCTTATTACGCAAGGAGACAACTCGGTCTAGGCCAATCCTCTCATTCGCGCATTTCCATAAATTTTGCCTTAAGTAGGGGTGGTCATTTTTTGTGGGTTTTACTCTGGGCTGTGAGATTGTAGAATACGCTGGGGAAAAGCTATGAAATGTTTTTTAAGTACCGGGTAGGTCTGTATATAACCCCATAGGTCTACTGGCTCAGTGCATAGGTGCATATTGGGTGGACATGTTGAGGTCTAGGTGAGCCCCTAGTGAACCGATGATGTCGGTTGAGGTCTTATTTTGAAGCTCTCGTGGAGTAGCATCCCACTGGACTAATGGTCCGTCCGTGTTCAATGGTCTGCGCATGCGCAGTCTGGCCGTAGTAGAGAAAGCAGGCATTTTGGGTGTTATGTGGGTGTATGTTTGGGATAGAGAGGGACCGCTATGGGTTCGAATGGGTCGTGGAAGGTGTCATGTTGTAGCTCTCGAGGAAATAAATAAATAAATCAATCAAAAAAAAATCAAAAAAAATCGGCGAGTAGTAGACAAAGGGAAAATTGGGAAGTACTGACCATGCCCCAGAATACTTCAAGGTGATATGCATAGGCCTATGTAAGATGTAATCTACTTCACATTTTAGTAGTATAAAAAGCGCAAGTCCTATTGACCTTGCCCCTCCAAAGAAATAAAATCGGCTCTATTTTACAGGAGTATATACAATCAGGATGAGGCGACGTGACCGATCGAGATCTCCCTTGGCGCGTGAGAATGTGAGAGGCGAACACGACTTTCCTGAGGATCCAGCTGTGCCTCCCGCTGACGCCTTGCCCGAAAACCACCCTGTGAGTGATATCTATCGGCGCCATTGGAGCACCATCCGACGATGTTTCCACCGTCATCGCCCTATTCAAGATTTGTATAATTTCCGGCTACAGGACCTCGCGTATCTTCCTAACTATGCCGAGAACATTTTCAGAGACCAAGTGACAGCATTCAAAGTGAATATGACATTCGGCTATATTCTACGGCACAAAGAGACGGACCAGGTACGGTATTTTTACCCGAGCAATAATACCTATGTGTTTGACAAGCCATTCACCATCATCAATCTACGTTGGACCCATTGGAATGGGCCCGGTTGCAACGCCCCAATACCAAGTGGACTGTGGAAATGGTCACCAACGTGACATTTTTCGTGACCAAAATGAGAGATCATCCGATCGGTGCTCCTGTACTACTACCCCCTTGGCTGCTCAATCGAAAAGGACTGTATGCATTAACCGGAGGCGCACATGGACCCTACAAAGACCAGAAATGTCTGTTCCGGTGTTTGGCCATTCATTTGGACGAATGTCATCCCAAGACTTGTGATAGTAGGGCCAATATCTATTGGAGACATTATTTAGAGGAACAAGACCTAGATCCGCGGCAGTTCCGGGGAGTCCCTTTTAAGAATTTGGATGTCGTGGAGTCCCTGTTCAACGTCAATATCTTTGTGTACCGTTTACTACGGGAAGAGAAGGAGGATGAGGAGGAGGGTCATGACACATTTGTGGCTGAATTGGTGCATCGGTCTTCAGAACGGTATGCTTCCACCATGAAAGTCAATATCTTTGACGACGGCGGGGTGAATCATTTTTCCCTGATCTATGATATGAGTCTGTACGCGCAATCCTACAGTTGTGCCCAATGCCATCGGGTGTTTCATCGCTCCAGCCATCTTCACTCCCACGAAAAGATTTGTGACCACACTGTCAAACGGAAATTTCCTGGCGGTGTGTACCATAATACGCCCACCATCTTCGAGGAACTGGCCGATGAAGGTCTCATCATACCAGAAGAGCATCGTTATTTTCCTTACCGGGCATGTTACGATTTCGAGGCGATGTTGGAACCGATGGATGCGGCCTCGGCGAAAACACAGTGGACACAGCGCCATATTCCCCTGAGTGTGAGTATTTCCAGCAACGTACCTGGCTATGACGCTGCACCGGTCTGTTTCGTGTCCACCGGCGACGCCCATGACTTGATTACCCGGATGATGCACTATTTAGAGGAAGTGAGTGCGGCCAGTACAGAACTATTGGTGTCCAAGTTCCAGGACGTACTGGACCAACTCGACGACCGGATTCCTACACTGGGTGTAGCGTTCAGTGACGATGAAGAGTCCGAGTCAGAGTCCGAGAAGCCGGAGCCCATGCAACCGCAGGATGTCCCTTTACCTAAACCGTATGCGGAGAAATTGAAAATCCGCTTCCTGCAATACTTAAGCCAGTTACCGGTGCTCGGATTCAACTCGGGGCGATACGATCTGAACATGGTGAAGGAATTTCTCTACCCTTACTTGGCCCAGTCCGATACCATCAAGTCCGTCATCAAAAAGATCAACAACCACATGGCCCTCACCACCACATCACTCCATTTCCTGGATGTACGGAACTACTTAGCACCTAATTATAGCTACGATCAGTGGGTGAAGGCCTATGACTGTGCACAAACCAAAGGGAGGTTCCCTTACACCTACATATCGACGCTCGACCGCTTGGAGGAAACACAGTTGCCACCCCGGGACGCGTTCTTCGACGATCTCAAGCAAGTGGAATGTTCGGAAGACACGTACCGGGAACTACAGCAGGTATGGAACGACCAACACATGCACACCTTGCGAGATTTCCTGGTGTGGTATAACAACTTAGATGTGGTCCCTTTCCTCGAAGCGGCCGAGAAAATGGTTCAACTCTTTCGTCGCGAGATGCACGTCGACATCTTCAAGGAGTGTTTGAGTTTACCGGGTCTCGCGCTTCGCCATCTCTTCCAAGAGTGTCCTACCTACTTCTCACTGATACAACAAAAAGATGAGGACATGTACGATTGTTTAAAACAGAACATCGTCGGCGGACCGAGTCTTATTTTTCACCGCTACCATGAGAAGGATGTCACTACGCTTCCCGGTGGGAAACCCTGTGCCAAAATCATTGGATTTGACGCCAATGCCCTGTACCTGTGGTCGCTCGCCCAACCCATGCCCAGCGGGCATTATACGCGTTGGTGGGCAGACGGTCAACATTTCACACCTCAACGTACGCCGTACAAACATCTCGCCGACCAGTGGTTGGATTGGGAAGCCGATCGACGGGGAATTTATATACGCCATCAGACCAACGCCACAGAGAAGCGCATAGGAGATCGTCGACTCCCCGTCGATGGGTTTGCCCTTGTACAAGGAACACCGACCGTATTTCAATTTTATGGGTGTTACTGGCACGGCCACCAATGTCCTTTCAGCGCTGGACGCTTCAACGAACGACGTGGGAAATCAGCAGAAGAATTACGAGCAGAAGTCGTGGAGAATGGAGATTACGTCAAAGAGTTGGGGTACCATCTTATCGAACTATGGGAGTGTGAATTTCACACCATGTGCCAGGCCCTCCCACACTTACGCGACTTCCTTAAAGCGCGCGAGTACCCGTTGAGTCGCCGACCACTCTTGACCTTGCCACAGCTTTTCCACGCCGTTCGTTCCGGGACCCTGTATGGATTTGTCGAATGCGACCTCCATGTTCCCGACCATCTCAAGCCCCTCTTCGCCCAGTGCCCGCCTATCTTCAAGAACACGCTGGTGGGTCGGGCTGACATTGGAGAGACCATGGGCGCCTATGCTGAGGAACATGACGTATTGAAACAACCTCGTCGAATGTTGATTGGGAGTATGTGGGCAGAGAAAATCTTGCTGGGTACCCCTCTGCTACAGTGGTACATGAGCCATGGCCTCGAAGTGACGCGCGTGTACCAAGTCCTTCAGTATATACCCCATGCCTGTTTCGCGCGGAATGCCGACATCGTCACGTCTGCCCGTCGTCAAGGCGACCAAGATCCTAGTCAGGCCATCATCGGTGAATCTTGGAAATTGACAGGCAATGGTTACTACGGAAAAACGGTCACCAACCAGGATAAGCACGTCAACGTCAATATCTGTACAACCAAACAAGCCCGCAAAAAGATCAACTCGCCTCTGTTTCGGTCCGTCGACGTCATCGATGATGATACCTATGAAATCTCTTTAGCCAAAAAGGTCATTCGTTACAACCTGCCCCTCCAAATTGGATGTATGGTATACCAGGTGGCCAAACTGAGGATGCTCCAGTTCCTCTATGATTTCATGGGTGTGTATTTCGACCCATCCGATTGGCAACTCATGGAAATGGACACGGACTCTGCCTACATGGCCGTCTCTAATGCGGATTGGGAGTCCCTGGTGAAACCTGAGTTACGCGCACAGTATGAGGTGGAACGGGACCAGTGGCTACCTCGACGTGACCATTACCAGTACGACAAGCGGACGCCGGGCCTGTTTAAGCTGGAGTGGAGCGGAGATGCCATGATCGCCCTGTCGTCCAAGACCTACTTCTGTTACGGTGGAGATGGAAACAATAAGTTCAGTTGCAAAGGAGTCAACCGGCGTGACCCCAACATCGACAAAGCCTTATACCTGGACGTGCTCCAAAGCCAGACCAGTGCGAGTGGCATTAACCGAGGATTCCGGGTCGTCGACCACCAGATGCGAACCTACATCCAGAAACGAGATGCCTTCACATTTTTCTACCCGAAACGGAAAGTGTTGGCCGATGGCATCAGTACCACTTACTTGGACTTGTGAACATATATTATACCCCGACTTTTCTAATGGACATACATATTTGGACTCTAAATAACTCTCTATATATACATTACACCATGAACTTGTGTGTCATTCTTTTGAATAAGTACACGATATACGTCAGTGCGAGGACTCGGTTGAACTGTTATATACTTCACTGTGATTTCTTTCTCTCTATACATACGTTCACCTCAATTCTTGTTTGCAACGTTCTTCTATACTTGTACATACATTCTTAAAATGTTCACCTTAATAAATATTCGAACTTCACTTGGGTTTTCATGAAGTTTTTTTATTGAACATCACCATCACCGAAACATTCGTACTAACCATGTTCCGAGCAGGTTATATCATGGTCTTAACACCTCTGTTGGGTTGCTGGGTATTGATGGGTCACATCCCGAGCACTGAAAGAGACGTCCTTAGACGTCCGGATGTTCAACCGCCGGGACCTTTTCACCGGCTTGGGCCGTTCCAGCACGCAGCGCGCGGGGGTTCTCCGGAAGTGCGCGTCATCACCGGCAGTGCGCACGCGCGGATCAAAAGGTCAAAGGTCACCTGTCAAACGGTCGCCCTTTCGGCAAGGTTCGGAGAATACATAGAACTTATAGTCATAATCTATACGTGTTGGACGAGTCTCTTCACTCACCGTATACACGCACTTCAATGAAATGCCCGCTCCAAACCTAGACCAAATACACGTACTTGGTCTGTGGGCTGATTTCATTGGCTCTCTATTTTTACTATAGTGCTCTTGCATTCTAACCTTGATGGGTTACATTTTGACCCCATCCTACACCACTGATTTCAGTTTGACTGAATCTCCAGATGCATTATGAATAAAACACACAAGACAGGGTTTTTTTTGGTGAGATCTCATTTTTTATTCAGTAACAACAACAACGTGAGAACAACCACGTGAAAACTGAAGCCCAGAACAAGGGGCTTGTACATTGAAAGAATTCAAGCCCAGAACAGCGGACGTGTGTACATTGAAAGAATTCAAGCCCAGAACAGGGCTTGTACATTGAAATGATGGGCGGCCCAGTCATAGACGAGTACATCGCGGTCCTCGGCCTTGGGGTACTCGTCAAACATCTGTACGATGGTAGATAAGGGTCTTCCCCGGCATCGATGGTACAGGTAAAAC
>JAVTVY010046302.1:0-21898 GCA_036873755.1 Hanleya hanleyi | reverse complement strand
TGAATATCCCGCTGTTGCGGGTGTAGGAGAGGGAGCCAGTAGAACCCATTGATATGTCTGTATAGGTTGAATATCCCGATGTTGCGGGTGTAGGAGAGGGAGCCAGTAGAACCCTTTGATATATCTGTATAGGTTGAATATCCCGATGTTACGGGTGTAGGAGAGGGAGCCAGTAGAACCCATTGATATGTCTGTATAGGTTGAATATCCCGATGTTGCGGGTGTAGGAGAGGGAGCCAGTAGAACCGATTGATATGTCTGTATAGGTTGAATATCCCGATGTTACGGGTGTAGGAGAGGGAGCCAGTAGAACCCATTGATATGTCTGTATAGCTTGAATATCCCGATGTTGCGGGTGTAGGAGAGGGAGCCAGTAGAACCCATTGATATGTCTGTATAGGTTGAATATCCCGATGTTACGGGTGTAGGAGAGGGAGCCAGTAGAACCCATTGATATGTCTGTATAGGTTGAATATCCCGATGTTACGGGTGTAGGAGAGGGAGCCAGTAGAACCCATTGATATGTCTGTATAGGTTGAATATCCCGATGTTGCGGGTGTAGGACAGAGAGCCAGTAGAACCCATTGATATGTCTGTATAGGTTGAATATCCCGATGTTGCGGGTGTAGGAGAGGGAGCCAGTAGAACCCATTGATATGTCTGTATAGGTTGAATATCCCGCTGTTGCGGGTGTAGGACAGAGAGCCAATAGAACCCATTGATATGTCTGTATAGGTTGAATATCCCGATGGTACGGGTGTAGGAGAGGGAGCCAGTAGAACCCATTGATATGTCTGTATAGGTTGAATATCCCGATGTTGCGGGTGTAGGAGAGGGAGCCAGTAGAACCCATTGATATGTCTGTATAGGTTGAATATCCCATGTTGCGGGTGTAGGAGAGGGAGCCAGTAGAACCCATTGATATGTCTGTATAGGTTGAATATCCCGATGTTGCGGTTGTAGGAGAGGGTGCCAGTAGAACCCATTGATATGTCTGTATAGGTTGAATATCCCGATGTTGCGGGTGTAGGAGAGGGAGCCAGTAGAACCCATTGATATATCTGTATAGGTTGAATATCCCAATGTTGCGGGTGTAGGAGAGGGAGTCAGTAGAACCCATTGATATATCTGTATAGGTTGAATATCGCAATGTTGTGGGTGTAGGAGAGGGAGCCAGTAGAACCCATTGATATGTCTGTATAGGTTGAATATCCCGATGTTGCGGGTGTTGGAGAGGGAGCCAGTAGAACCCATTGATATGTCTGTATAGAGTGAATATCCCGATGTTGTGGGTGTAGGAGAGGGAGTCAGTAGAACCCATTGATATATCTGTATAGGTTGAATATCGCAATGTTGTGGGTGTAGGAGAGGGATCCAGTAGAACCCATTGATATGTCTGTATAGGTTGAATATCGCAATGTTGTGGGTGTAGGAGAGGGAGCCAGTAGAACCCATTGATATGTCTGTATAGAGTGAATATCCCGATGTTGCGGGTGTAGGAGAGGGAGCCAGTAGAACCCATTGATATGTCTGTATAGAGTGAATATCCCGATGTTGCGGGTGTCGGAGAGAGAGCCAGTAGAACCCTTTGATATATCTGTATAGAGTGAATATCCCGATGTTGCGGGTGTAGGAGAGAGAGCCAGTAGAACCTATTGATATGTCTGTATACAGTGAATATCCCGATGTTGCGGGTGTAGGACAGAGAGCCAATAGAACCCTTTGATATATCTGTATCACATGAGCTCAAACTGGATTGTTGATTCTACAAGCGTTACAGGTGAAACCAGATGTGAAACCAAACGATACCAAACTTAAACGAAAGATTTCACTTCAGTAAACCTAGCTCTGCCGAAGTCCGCTTGGTAACATTTTGTTTGAGCTCCGGTTCCTTAAAGAGAACAATAGAAACATAAATACACGTTCCAGATAGGCTCTACAATATATGCAATTCATTTTCATCTTCAGTGTTTTATTGAAATGATTATTCTGTATGGAGCTTAGCCCCCCATAGGGAAAAATGCACATATGGATTAAATTTTTGAAAAAGAATACTTTAACCACCACCGGGAATCGAACTATGCCGGGTCACCATAGGTAATGCTTTCGTGAATCCCAATAAAGGTCAATCCTTGTCATGCAATGTACACGACTGGTTTAATAATATAGACGTGATGATTTGGCATGGTGTGTAGCCACACATGAAGCAATTTGTATATTTTAAATTAGATTTGAGAGAAAGAATAATTTAGACGCCAGCGTAAAATCGAACCCACGACTCTCCAGTCTGTGGAGCTCCACTTACCATCTGGGCTATGCTGACCCTTCCAGTTGCTCTGCCTGAACCGGCACGGGTTCGAGCCCAGCTGGTCCATGTGTGAAAGTCTGTCAGTTACTTGCTGAAGGGCGGTGGTTCTCTCCGGGTACTCCGGCTTCCTCCACCAACCAAACTGACTGTCACCATATGAGTGAAACAAACTTGAGTGTGACATTAAGCCAAATTCCCCCCCCCCCCCTCCTCCAGTTGCTCTGTCCCCGGCTCTTATCATTCCCATAAATACTAACCCTCTGTGTTTCATTGCGAATTGCTAACAATGAACACCCATTTGTATTCACCGTTGAAGAGATTCACACATGTCGTCGGTCTGACCATCAGTCCGTCCGTCTGACCGTCAGTCCGTCCGTCTGACCATCAGTCCGTCCGTCTGACCATCAGTCCGTCCGTCTGACCGTCAGTCCGTCCGTCTGACCATCAGTCCGTCCGTCTGACCATCAGTCCGTCCGTCTGACCATCAGTCCGTCCGTCTGACCGTCCGTCCGTCCGTCTGACCATCAGTCCGTCCGTCTGACCATCAGTCCGTCCGTCTGACCGTCAGTCCGTCCGTCTGACCGTCAGTCCGTCCGTCTGACCGTCAGTCCGTCCGTCTGACCGTCAGTCCGTCCGTCTGACCATCAGTCCGTCCGTCTGACCGTCAGTCCGTCCGTCTGACCGTCAGTCCGCCCATCCATGCTAATAACAATGTTGACCTTATACCGTACCTGTGCTCACCGATGGTTGACCTTATACCGTACCTGTGCTCACAGATGGTTGACCTTATACCGTACCTGTGCTCACAGATGCTTGCAAGCGATATTGATCAGCGATTTCATAATTGGGTTGATACCATTGGTTCCAGGAACATTTCGGTGTTATATGTCCAATAGAACGTATTATTTCCCATCGGAAAATAGATCAGAAACAGATAAATGATTGGGGATTAGCGCGTTAATTGTGACAGTGGATTATTGTGAGGGATTACTGCCGATAAGGCATATGGAATAATTAGGACTGTAGCTAGTTAAGGTGTTAATTAGCCCACTAACATAAATGGAACATGTTGGAAGGATTGCTGGGAGGTTCTGTGATGTGTTAGTTGTACACTCGGTGATTGATTGATTGATTAATTGATTGATTATAGCCCACATATGCTACATGTGACTATATAGGGATATCAGTGAACTGTTTAAGCGCCATCATGCGTTAAATTCTCAGAGAGTAAAACATTAGTCTTTATCCTCAAATACCTCAAATAGGTTTAGAAATTCCAGCTAACCGTCAGTTCCATGGCATGCTCTACGTTTACGATCAGTCGCCATGTTGAATGATGATCCAAAGCGAACGAACACGCGGAGTAATATTAAATATTCACGAGATGCTGCATACTTGAGCAGGGACACTTCACACCAAGCGGAATCTTAATTCGATCCATATGGTCGAGCCCTGCGATAAACCAATGACCAAGTCTACTGAAATCGATTAACTTCGAATGCAATGTAACGTTCTCTAAGAGAAAATATAAGGTTAGACTTCAATAATTTATAATTATTTTGTCGTAGTACTATGTTCGGCAAAGAGAGATAACTCAATTTTGAGGTCATAAAAAGTTCTGTCGTCTGGCACATTTCCCTGCGCGAATTTCATGAAGTATTTATTATAGTATTGATCGAAACAGGATCGAGAGAGACAGCATGAGAACAATAAGACCGAGCGTGCGACACATCATGAGAACAATAAGACCGAGCGTGCGACACATCATGAGAACAATGAGACTCAGCGAGCGACACATCATGAGAACAATGAGACCGAGTGACAAGAACGCAAGCGATGACGTCGAGCGATGAGACCGAAAGAGAGGACAGAAAGTCGGACATTCAGACATACAAACATTTCAGCATTATTAATATCGGTGTGAAAGGGAAGAATGTTCCAGGAAACAAAGCCCTAATATGTTACCTAAAGTTTCCTTACCCCCGGGAATAGAGGGTCAAAAGCACTACCAGAAAATGTCAACAAAATTTGATTCTATACGTGCGTCATCTTTTCGAAGAGTAATTATTAACCGGTGTCGAAAGATTAACTCAGAGTACGAGTTTTTAAATGATTTTATTCACAAATAATATTGAGTATGATAAAATGTAATTCTTTTAGGATAAATATACTGGTTCCACGCGCTTCAGAAGAAAAAAATCCAGAAAATGGTCATGAAATTATAAATGACCCAAAAGAGCTAGGCTTAGGGTTAGGCCATTCAGCTCCTGTTTCCGTTTCGTTTCGAAGAGTGTCTTAGGGATATATCCTCTTGGAACAAATCAGTTTATTTCGTGCAGAAGTATTCAATTTGACGAACAAAAAAATGATCATATTCAATCGCTCTCTGACTTCCTCTTTAGCATTTAGCGAATCAAATTAATTATGCATCAAATGTGTACATGTGAAGGTACAAGTGTGCGATGACAAATTAAACAAACTCATAAAATATTGAAAAGCTTTTCGTGGAAGTATTCTTAAGATTAAGTAAAGAGGTTTTAGTTTTGATTGCATTGTCAGCTGCAAATGACAAAGTGTTCCCTTTGCTCACTCAACAATTCTCCTCCCACTATAGTAGGGCTTCTTTTTAAAGTCTTTCTTAAAAAATCAAACTATAAGCGATCTATTTCTACATGTTTTAAAAAATATATTTGTTGATATGGCAAACATACACACAAAGAACATCTGTTTTAACACAAGACGGTGATAATGTTTAGTTAATAAAACAGATTTCTATGATCTATTGCAGAATATTGTGAAAAGACTATAGTGCTATCCCCTGCGGATTTCGCGCGACCCATCAACTCAATGCTTTATTTATATTGCATATATAATAAATTTTTCATTTCATTTGATATCTTCACAAGCCCTATATTCTAAAATAAATTTTAAAAAAGAGAGCAAAGAGAGATATTATGAAAACGAATGGAGTGGAGGATATTATCTCGATGCAAGTTCGTCAATCTATATTAGTCATCCAGAAAAAAACTAGCGGGGTTCTTCAGAAATCTGTGCCTATAACAGTGCTTGGAATGCACTGGATAATGGATAAATATATACGACGAGGCATTGTGGGTCTGCAAACAGTTAGCCGAAGTCATAAGGTTTGATGACCATATAGTTTTCTTTTCACATCTGGGACAATGCAGGTATCTCGGCTATCCTTCTGGCAGTGGTAGGCTATCATATCGTTCATTTGAGTTATATTCACCAAAGATTTAGTAAGACAGTGGAAGAGACGACCCTCAAAGTCAGGGTATGTCTGTTGTTGCAAAGCCTTTTTTATTTCAAAAAGTGTCCCTGACAATTGACCGGATATACGAACAGTTAGTTGTGGCCATAGGTTTTAGCAGGGCTATGGAGCAAACGGTCATCAAAATCAAGGTATCTCCGTTGCTACCATATACTATGTACAAGTCAAAATAGGGATTAGGTTTTTATTATAGGAGCTTATCATATCGTGTCATAATAGCTCTACAGTTAGTGTCGAGGTATTCTAGTGTTTTTTATTTAACGCAGTCTGGGGTTTCCTTCTACATTTTAGTAATAAATCTACTGTTGGGGTTTTTAGTTGCCAATCAGTCAGGTTGATCTCTTACACATCTTCTTGGGAAGTTACCGGACGATATCGGGCCTTTCTTGCGTCTTTTTACTTTTGTCATGTTAACCCCATGTTGAGGCGTTTACCCCATCAGACGCCCTCGATGCTCATCCAATAACATCATATGAGGCACTTATTTGATTTTTCATCACAGGCTCTCGAGCTTAATCGGTGCTAGTTTCCATGGGGTTAGTTCATAGTTTCCACATGAACACCTGCAATAAAAGCGCGGGTGAGATACCAATAATAGTGCGGGTGAGATACCAATAATAACGCGGATGAGATACCAATAATAGCGCGGATGAGATACTAATAATAGCGCGGGTGAGATACCAATAATAGCGCGGGTGAGATACCAATAATAGCGCGGGTGAGATACCAATAAAAGCGCGGGTGAGATACCAATAATAGCGCGGGTGAGATACCAATAATAGCGCGGGTGAGATACCAATAACGCCGCGGGTGAGATACCAATAATAGCGCGGGTGAGATACCAATAATAGCGCGGGTGAGATACCAATAATAGCGCGGATGAGATACCAATAATAGCGCGGGTGAGATACCAATAATAGCGCGGGTGAGATACCAATAATAGCGCGGGTGAGATACCAATAATAGCGCGGATGAGATATCAATAATAGCGCGGGTGAGATACCAATAATAGCGCGGGTGAGATACCAATAATAGCGCGGGTGAGATACCAATAATAGCGCGGGTGAGATACCGAGGCTACTTCCTGGAATTCTGCGTATTTTATATGTGAGGTGCTGAGGGAGTCCTGTGCTTGCTTTTTAGTCGCCTGACGTCTTCATTTTTTCCACCTCTTACAATTACATGAATTAAGTGAGCTGTCTTGGCTTGCTCCTCAGTTTGTTCCAGAGACACGTCTCATATAAAGGTTGAGATGTTTATTACATCTGAATACCAGTTACTCTATATGATCTTTCCATGTCAGGTTGCGATAAATTTTACGCCATTTTAAAAATCTATTATCTTATCTTCTAGATTCAAATATTTGGTCTGGGTTTTGTGAAAATGTAATCCCAGTTGTCTTCGGGGCCGAACATTTGAATCCCCATTCATTCGCCTATTTCTCTATAGTGTCTAATGTACGTTGTATTATACATGTACTAGTAAATGGTTTTATACAGCGACGGCTCTTCCAGATAGCTGCGTCGTCAGCGATTGTTCAACCTTATGGTGATGTGATTTTATATTTCTTCGGCTAAGCCGTTGATAAGTACGTTGAACAAAGCAGGGCTAATAACACTACCTTGTTGCTAATATGGACACGGTATGTTCGTGAGAGAGAGAGAGAGAGAGAGAGAATTAAGGTTTAACGTCGCGTTCAGCAATATTTCAGCTATATAGCGACCGGTATGTTCTTGATCAGGTGTTCCATTTGGTTAAAGGCCCATGTGTTTGTGATCGGTGTGGTCCCATGTGTTTGTGATCGGTGTGGTCCCTGATCGGTGTGGTCCCATGTGTTAGAATCTGACATTTCTTTAGCATTATGAGAACCCGGCATTTTTCTTTGGATATATGGTCCTAGATTTACGTGATCTGTCAGTTCATTGGTTGTATACACCCATGTGATTCTGACTGAGCGTTGTATTGATTATATGGATTTGAGTTTGGTTATATGCGCTGCCAATCCCCGTTGTTAAATACAACTCAGAGAGAAAAGAGATCTATTCGAATCGAACACACTTAGTTTATTCGAGTAAAGTATGGGATCTATGTGTTGAATGTCGGGTGAGACATGCTGAGTACAGCAATGTAATATAGACATGCTGAGTACAGCAATGTAATATAGACATGCTGAGTACAGCAATGTAATATGACAAGTAGAACAAGATAACAAGTGAGCAGACAATGCGTGTCTGGGGTAATAGTTTGTAAGGTAAACGGTCTCTGGGGCCTCATTCCAACTGCATAATTCAAAAATCGCTCTGATTCGGCGGCATGCATCAATTCTGAGCTGAACTGAAGTAAATTTTATTACTCTCAGCATACATTAAGTGAGATATGAGGATACAAACATATGCACATTTTATAGCATAAGGGGTTTACGCAGGAGATTTGAAGTAGTTGAGTATGATTGAAATAACAAATTTTGATAAAGCATGGTAACTAAGGTGTTTGCATCTATAAATGTCTGAGTGTTAAAAGTATCATGAAGCAATATAGTATTGTCTAACGTCTCTGAGAAAAGAACATTGGAATAGGTAATGAAGCTAATCTCACCTATATTATTGGTTACTGAGTCCAAAACAAAGCTTGCCCACAAATTATTTTTTTATTCATAATGGATATATGGTTAAGCATATTTCGTCATAAAAATTGTATAGAATAGATCCTTCATTTTCCTCAACATGATTGTTAAATTGTTAAACCAAGCAGTAGTCATTTTCGACCAGAGCACCCGTTCTGGTCTTGCGAGATTTCAGCCCACGAGAAATGCCTGCAGCGTGAGTGGGAGAACCCCAGTCTCTCACCCAACCTTCTCTCGTCACCCCCCAAAAATTTAAGGGGAGGTGGGAGGATGCGCATGCGTATATTTTTAATGTGCCTAACATCTTTTGAGCGTCTACTTTGTGTAATGACGAGTTAGATAACCGTGGAACCATCTCAAACAGTATGTTGTAGTTGTATAAGTGTATAAGAGGAGCAATATTGGTCGTCTTCATTGACTTTTTGGTGCTTGAATATTTGAATAATCGCATCAACGACTGTAGACTGCTAATTATGCCAACAATAGACGGAAAGAGTTCCCCAGAACAATGATGTAAGCGACAACAGCGATGCCTTGATGACGTAGAAGGGGGCCTTGTTGTCAAGAAATGTAGGATGGTTGCAACTAGCCTACAACACCAGTCAGAATAATTTAATTTAGGCTTACGAAAGGCTATTCAGCCACTCAAGGCTAGTCAGCCACTCAAGTCTAGTCCGCCACTCAAGGCTAGTCCGCCACTCAAGTCTAGTCCGCCACTCAAGGCTAGTCCGCCACTCAAGTCTGGTCCGCCACTCAAGGCTAGTCCGCCACTCAAAGCTAGTCCGCCACTCAAGGCTAGTCCGCCACTCAAGGCTAGTCAGCCACGCAAGGCTAGTCCGCCACGCAAGGCTAGTCAGGCACTCAAGGCTAGTCCGCCACTCATGGCTAGTCAGCCACTCAAGGCTAGTCCGCCACTCAAGGCTAGTCCGCCACTCAAGGCTAATCAGCTACTCCGCTGAGAGCAGATTAACGTCGTGTCTACGTTATCTGTTCTACTAAAGCAAGGTTCTACCGATGGGGGACTTGCCCAATTTGAAATATCCAATCAGATTGGGCGATTGCCACGTCCTGTTTGTCGATTTTGGCCCAGTTAACCGATCAAATGACATAAATGGCCCTTTCGGTTTACCTTCTGGCCCTATACTGTGTAAGCCTTCCATTCACCTGACGAAGCAGATATCCACCATCTGCGAAAGCTCGTGACCATTAAACTTAGTTAATCTTAAAGGTGCCACCCTTTGTTATTCTTCCATTCTGAGTTGTAACCTGTTGGTATATCCGTCAGTAGGAGGTATACAATCTGATGTCATGAGAATGTGGCTGTGTGGGAACAAATTTTGCAATATTCAATGTTTATATTCTGGTGGGTGTGCCGCCAAAACTATAGTCTTCAAAACATCGTTTGTGATCTATCTAATTCTCGTAGTTTGGGTAGATACACATGTATATAACAAAACAATGGAAACATTAGACTTCATGTCTGAGGGTATTTAGTAAGCTCATCTCTGAGGGTATATATGGAGCTCATCTCTGAGGGTATATATGGAGCCTCATCTCTGAGGGTATATATGGAGCCTCATCTCTGAGGGTATATATGGAGCCTCATCTCTGAGGGTATATATGGAGCTCATCTCTGAGGGTATATATGGAGCTCATCTCTGAGGGTATATATGGAGCTCATCTCTGAGGGTATATATGGAGCCTCATCTCTGAGGGTATATATGGAGCTCATCTCTGAGGGTATATATGGAGCTCATCTCTGAGGGTATATATGGAGCTCATCTCTGAGGGTATATATGGAGCTCATCTCTGAGGGTATATATGGAGCTCATCTCTGAGGGTATATATGGAGCCTCATCTCTGAGGGTATATATGGAGCTCATCTCTGAGGGTATATATGGAGCTCATCTCTGAGGGTATATATGGAGCTCATCTCTGAGGGTATATATGGAGCCTCATCTCTGAGGGTATATATGGAGCTCATCTCTGAGGGTATATATGGAGCTCATCTCTGAGGGTATATATGGAGCTCATCTCTGAGGGTATATATGGAGCTCATCTCTGAGGGTATATATGGAGCTCATCTCTGAGGGTATATATGGAGCTCATCTCTGAGGGTATATATGGAGCCTCATCTCTGAGGGTATATATGGAGCTCATCTCTGAGGGTATATATGGAGCTCATCTCTGAGGGTATATATGGAGCTCATCTCTGAGGGTATATATGGAGCCTCATCTCTGAGGGTATATATGGAGCTCATCTCTGAGGGTATATATGGAGCCTCATCTCTGAGGGTATATATGGAGCTCATCTCTGAGGGTATATATGGAGCTCATCTCTGAGGGTATATATGGAGCCTCATCTCTGAGGGTATATATGGAGCTCATCTCTGAGGGTATATAGTGAACTAAGGTTTGAGACAGTGTCTGGCAAATCCTGTCCCTGTTTTGGACATTGACACTGTCATTTGAACAATTATTTTAAAATTTCGCTAATTATCTAAGGGGAACAGAAGTACCACAGTCCAAAATGTACATGAGAGTCGTGATCTCACTATCACGACACGGCTCGATTTAAGAAGCAAGCATGAAAGCCTCCCTGAACACCTCACATTCAGACTTAGACGTAACCTTGGTATCTCAGACTTAGACGTAACCTTGGTATCTCAGACTTAGACGTAACCTTGGTATCTCAGCCACGCTTTTATTGCGCATGTTCATGTGGAGACAATGAAGTGCCCAGATTCCTTCATCGTCAGTTCTGACCACGCAGCGCATGGTTCAAACTGGCGCTTACGGTATATTAGTATTGTAGTTGTGGTCATTTCATGATAGTGGCAGTCGCATCAGATCATCAAGCGGGCATTATCATCAAACTTTATGACTGGGGATGAAACAGTATAGTACAGATCTTACGCATGTTCGCGGCAAGGGTTAGATTTGGCAAAAACTTTACGTGACATCTACGCAATTTGTTTCGTCTGTTTTGAGATCAATGAAAACGCTCCCAAATTAATGAGAAGATAAGCCAATATAGCCGTTGTTTGAGCTGGGCTGTCTAAACACGTATTGACTACAGAGGGACATCTGGTATGGAAATTCCGTCACACGGATACTTTAATCGTTTGTATAATGGCTGTAGCTATCCCTAACTTCGTGGCTGTGAACATTCCTGACTGGGCACGTAGATGAGCGTCGGTGTGTCTAAATTCGGTTACTATACGTGCTGTTTGCCCCTATGGGCGCTTCTTTCAATACCCAGAAATGCTGTTCCCCTCATTCCTGTATTATATCATTGCCCTTTCTAGTAAATCACAGTGGAGAGGGCCTCAATTTCGCTAATGACGGCCTTAAACCCATTTCTGCGCCGCTTTTGAGCGATTCCCGACCAGGAATGCTTCGACTCAGTGCATTGATGGTGCGGGATGAGAGCTCCGGCGGCGAGAGGATACCCGGAGTGGATTAAATCCGGAGCGCTTTTGTACCAGAGATATGCAAGGCTGGTTAGTCTTGTAATCCCATTTAAGGAAGGGTAGAAAAGCCCGTGTTTATCTTCCCTGATCATCTTATCACGGAAGCGGCAATAAGCTTATTGCTGTTTTGATAACGGGGAAATTCGCCAATAAAGTTCCGCGATGGACGAACAATGACTAAGAGGATACAGCTTGCCATCGGGCGATGACAAAAACAGATTTTTGCCCAATTCTTTTACATTTCTGAATCGCCTATGAGTTTCAGCTACCGTTCATTAGGGGATGGAGTTCTGGGCAGCAAAGTTACATTTTTGAAAACTGCTGCATTAATTCAGTTTGACAGATACAAGTGGCAAAGAAGCAACGGTAGATTGTTCCTGTCCTATTTAGACATGGCCTGTTTCACATCTAACTCGTCTGAGCAAACGTGATAGAATGTCGACCCAAATGGACAGACAGACGTATATTCTGACCATATAGATAGCCTTCTTCCAAATCAAAGTTCTGAATTCGTTGATAAATTCATGTCCTCTCTAGAATGTTTAGAAGAACATGGGATTTATGAATAGACCCAAAGCAAACCGTATATGTTGATGTTATGGTTTGATGAAGTTTGATTTCGATAAATATGTTTTGCGAGCCAAAAACAAATGCCATGAATTAGACGCTAACATTAAATGATATGATCTCCATTTTGAATTTATAATAACACTTTGCGTTCAGGGTAATGCCAATAATGTTCCACTGACGTGAAACAGTTCAATTTTGACAACTGCATACTTTGAGCTGGTTAAACGGCCTACAATTAGACGGAAAACACGATAAACTGAGTTATAGGTGTCCCCACATGTTCCCCATTGTACGATTATACTCTATGCTGAGAATTATGACAAATATCTAAATCAGACAAAAGATGCACAAACACATATGACCCCCACCCCCCTTCTTCTCCAACTTTGGTTTCATTTTGAATTTAGCCATTATTATTTGCACTGAGGTTAAATACAAATAGTCTGAAAATGAGTGAGATACAACATGTATTCTGGAAAACGGCTTTGAAAAAAAGGCGATTCTCTCCTGCAAGAAGCTAGTTTGTGTATAATTTAGCCATTGTATGGTGAACAACGAATCATAACAATGTTATTTATTGATGTTCATGTTTACATGGAACAATAAATTTGCATTCGTGAATATTCTCCACACTTTATGGCTAAGGTTAGGCAAGTGCGTAACTGTTATCCGGTGGTATTTGGATACGCCCCCTTACCAGTCCAACCCCAACCCCTGTCCGAGTGACGTAAATCGTTGAAATACAGGAACAGTTTGACAATAAATTTCACCAGTATTAATTCTAAAAATGCAAAGCCTACACAGACCATTAATTTGATAGACAGGTTGAATAAATATATAGATAGACATGACTGTTTTAGTAAACATAAACCGTCCTATTTCTCTGGAGAAGAGCTCGGATAGGAGACTATTTTTCACTGACTAATTAGAATTCAACTTCATCAGCTTAAGGAAACAAAATCCCACAACGGATGAATTTTGCAAACTATATTGCTAAGCGCATTTCAGAGCACAGGAAAATATAATTTATAACAATATGGCACCCGACAGGTTTCTAGCTGAAACGACTTGGAGCGTATTACTCTATTATTCAACACACAACAATAAACTGAATTTCAAAAGAATCGATAGAAAATTGTGAACTGTAGGTTGATTACAAATGGCAGTTTTGTCAAATATAGCACACAATGGCTGCCATCTTGGATTGACCTACTTTCTGGCACTAAGCTGCAAATCTGACATGGCCATCATAGCTTTTTGTATTAACAGTCACAGATATAATGTAAACAAACAATACGAGGCCGTTTTGCCCCTCAAGATGGTACCAGTAAATGCTCTAGCTTATGGACTACTAGTAAAACTGATTTTGGAACCACCTTCGAATTTAATGAAAGACTTCCAGACAACTTTTATTTCCTTTATTAACACAAGACTGACTCTTTGTTTGGAGGTATCATAACAATTGGTGTAACGATTGAGAACTGAACATAGAACATTTCGATTTATATTCAAACTGAAAGTAGTAAGTGGACAGTTGCATAGATTCAGAACCTATCTTCGGGTGAATATATTATCCATCCAAATGTATACCGTGTAAATATGATCTGGTATAAATGTAGTTGAACAAATCATAAAAATATGTTTCCTGTCTGATTCTTCTGTTCTCATCGCATTCAAACCTGTACCACTTGAGGTAATTGTCTGGGCGATCGTGATAACAATAGATATACTGTAACCGTCGATAACGGTGTATTCCTATCCTTATACTCTGACCCATACAGGGCACATATCCTTATTGATTCCTCTCAATGATCCGAACTCTTCAATGGAGTCATAGACAGTATAGTAGCATGCACGGACTGTTTCATGTCTTTAGATAACATACTCCGCTGTGATCCCAGTGAACTGACATACAAAAATATATATCAACAAGGGCATTTGGAGAGAACCACTAATTTTGTCTTTCCGCATCTCTGTAAAAGCTATTTCGTAGTTACAACTTATACAATTCTGCTACGGTACTTGCCCATCCATGGTGGATGTACAGAATGGGTGAGAACTGGAGCAGTGTTCACTTTAGATCCTGATATCTACACATAGATTAGGTAATGAACCTCTCCAGGAAGTCTGTCTACCTTTGACTGGAAAGGGTCTTCTGGGACTCTGCGCTGTGATCGGCAGAGCATTCTACCAGCATTCCATGATTGGCTGAATGTTTTCCTGGTACCTTCATGATCCAATGACATTAGCAATGTTCATTCACAAATTTGAATCTGCCAATCAACAGTCGTATAGCTGCTGTAAGATGCTACATGTTGTTTGAAGTTATATGAACGGCTCATATTGCGCCTTTAATGTGGCTACTAGATCATCGCATTACAACTATATCGACAGCTGTTAACCTGCGAGTAAGAAAATACGTAATTTTGCTTTTGACAAATACCGGTACTTAATTCAAATTATAGAACATTGTGATTCTAAATACCTCAACAGAACTAACACAGTCAATTACTTCTGCATCAAATTAGTTCGTTGGAAGTGGTGACATTTTCTTTATCATCTTATAGAGCAACCTGAATATTCCTACGAAGTAGGCACTCGTTCGCAAATTGTCCGGTAATGAGTGAGTCAGTGAGTGAGTCAGTCCATCCGAATTCTTTCGTCGGCAAAATAAGGAGAACCGTTGATATTAGAACCTTGATTTTTGGCATGAAGGTGCATTCATGGGACTGTTACCAGCAAGTTCTGAGCTGACCTACTTATCAAATTAAAATTTCTATTATTAAAATTATTATTTCTGGTGATTTTTGATGAAAATCACTGGTGATTCTGCCTTGGGCAGTGGCCATCTTAATATAGGCAGGATTTCAATTGGGGGGAGGGGAGATTTCCAAGAGTTCAGTTCGCCTTGGAATCCTAATGCCTATCCTACTTCGTAGGTCCTGTGACGTTAGTCACACTGCCATGTTGTAAGACATTCTGACCAATTACAGCTGGATATACGCGGGCATTCTCAGTAATTAGATATTATTGTGTGTTTTATCTGGGGTGATTGAATTATTAGAGAGCGTATCTCAGATACTTTTCTGGAGTAGACTCATACTTTCTGAAGTAGACTCATACTTCTGGAGTAGACTCATACTTGTGGAGTAGACTCATACTTTCTGGAGTAGCCTCATACTTCTGGAGTAGACTCATACTTCTGGAGTAGACTTATACTGGAGTAGACTCATACTTCTGGAGTAGACTCATACTTTCTGGAGTAGACTCATACTTGTGGAGTAGACTCATACTTTCTGGAGTAGACTCATACTTCTGGTGTAGACTCATACTTTCTGGAGTAGACTCATACTTGTTGAGTAGACTCATATTTTCTGGAGTAGACTCATACTTGTGGAGTAGACTCATACTTTCTGGAGTAGACTCATACTTCTGGAGTAGACTCATACTTCTGGAGTAGACTTATACTGGAGTAGACTCATACTTCTGGAGTAGACTCATACTTTCTGGAGTAGACTCATACTTGTGAGATGTAGACTCATACTTCATCTGGAGTAGACTCATACTTCTGTAGACTCATACTTTCTGGAGTAGACTCATACTTCTGGAGTAGACTTATGCTGGAGTAGACTCATACTTCTGGAGTAGACTCATACTTTCTGGAGTAGACTCATACTTCTGGTGTAGACTCATGTTCTAAAGTAGACTCATACTTGTGGTGTAGACTCATACTTTCTGGAGTAGACTCATACTTGTGGAGTAGACTCATACTTTCTGGAGTAGACTCATACTTCTGAAGTAGACTCATACTTCTGGAGTAGACTTATACTGAAGTAGACTCATACTTCTGGAGTAGACTCATACTTTCTGAAGTAGACTCATACTTCTGGAGTAGACTCATACTTCTGAAGTAGACTCATACTGGAGTAGACTCATATTACTGGAGTAGACTCATACTGGAGTAGACTCATACTTCTGGAGTAGACTTATACTGGAGTAGACTCATACTTCTGGAGTAGACTCATACTGGAGTAGACTCATACTGGAGTAGACTCATACTTCTGGAGTAGACTCATACTTTCTGGAGTAGACTCATACTTCTGGTGTAGACTCATATTCTGAAGTAGACTCATATTAGACTTATACTGGAGTAGACTCATACTTCTGGAGTAGACTCATACTGGAGTAGACTCATACTTCTGGAGTAGACTCATAATTTCTGTAGTAGACTCATTCTTCGAATGTTATAAATTAGCTGGATACAAAGCGCTCAAGCTCCAAACAGCAGACATGCACATTCGCCACGGCAGTTTCTTCTATATCTATCACATAAATATATATTTGTATTGATACTGTCACATCAGTCATCATTAAGTTCTGTAAAAGAAAACGATATGGTACCGTAAATGTGACATGATGGCTTAACCAAAATTCAGAACAAAAATAATGATATATGTTCTTTGCATCTTCGCAATAATTTTATTCGCTGAATCTCTAAATCTTCGCACAAACTGGAGAACATATATCGTCTGCCGTTGAACAAAGCGCAATTCTCCAACCTTGCTCAAGAGACGAGGACTTGGGCCTTCCTTGAAAGCAGACGTTAATTTGGCATGACAGCTCTACTTGAGATGCCATAAATCGGCTCTCTGGGGACATTGTCGTAATCAGACCTTTATCAATAATTCAGCAGCTGGGAGAGCAGGCGGGCGTATTTGCTCCGGTAACTGCTCTTTTTCTGAGAAATTCTATTGAATATTATATTACTCACTGAATACCAGGTAAACGCAGTGAATGGAATATAGTACAAAAACATGATAAAAACTCAAGGCAGTAATTATCTGAGTATAGATGAAGAAACATATCTGTTCGGTTTCTGAATGGAATAATCTGTTCTTCATGAAATATTGTCTGATATATACCAATATTGTCTGATGTATATGTACCAATATTGTCTGATATATACCCATATTGTCTTATATATATATCAATATTCTCATATATAGCAATATTTTCTATACACCAATATTGTCTCGACCGCGTGCTGTACTGGCTGGGCTGATCAGTGTCCAGGGTAATAGGAACTGTGAGCACTATTGTGTTCTGGCACATGTAGGCACCGTCGTGATATGACTGAAACAAGGTTGAAAACGACGTTAAACTCACCCTATTGTCTATATACCAAAATTGTCCCATTTGCAATATGCAGCCATGCTTGTGGCGCACATTGCGAAACGCTTAATCACAAAGTGCTGTAATAAAATGTTAGGAACTTGGCGTAATTATTTGGATTTCCAATCGACTTTAGATGAGAAAGGATGGGTAGATGGGTACAGTATCGTGAAGAAGTTACTTTATTGGGAAAATGAATCGAGTTTTCTTGTATGCATCATAGAGGATAGTATCCAGTGTTTTCTTGTATACATCATAGAGGATAGTATGCAGTGTTTTCTTGTATACATCATAGAGGATAGTATCCAGTGTTTTCTTGTATACATCATAGAGGATAGTATCCAGTGTTTTCTTGTATACATCATAGAGGATAGTATCCAGTGTTTTCTTGTATACATCATAGAGGATAGTATCCAGGCAATACATGTTCAGTTATAATGCATTTTTATCTTTCAGAAGTGACCGCGGGATGTGTGTTTCCAAAGTTTCTACAAAGTCCGACTGACGGAAATGACCTTCGACCTTGGACAACACGAACGTGGTGGTTAAATATTCGTAGTTTACCGAAATGGGTGGAGAAACAAGAAGTATTTGTCTCGAGATCATTAATGTGGAGATACAGGGAGAATAAACTGAGATCATGTGAAGGTTTTGGTCTCAACTCCATAGGACTGAGCGGAGAGGGAGAATGTTCCGAGTTAACCCTGCTCTACAATCGCACGTGCTTGGAACAGGTCACAGAGACAAAGTTCAAGGTCATGCAGCATGGATTGGGAAGGTAAGTGTCTAGTTCATTAAGTTTAATTTATACTGGCATAACTGACGTAGAGGAATGCAGTGGATTACATTACTGTAGATGTGTAATATAAAAACGTACGGTTAACAGCGTGACTTCGTAAATTATATATGTTTTACCTGTCGTTGATGAGGTTCGCATGCCCAACACAAATATTGATCGGATTATATGTCTGTTACGCGTTTTATGATTGGTTGGTGTGTCTGCCTATAATACTGGGGTATAATATCTTCACCATGATTTATGATTGGCTGATGATTTCGTCAGGAATATGAAGTCACTGCTTTAAAGTCTTTATGTGTCATCCGATACTTATTTTGCAAGAATTTTGCACATGCATGTCGGTCCGTGAAGCCATGCATGTACAGTGCTTGCCAATCACTGGGATTGGTACACCACTGTGCATGCTTATATCTCGACTGTTGAATCGATTTCCTTAGAGCAATGCAATTCCGTGCTGGTTTAATACAATGTATTCATCCACGGTATCTGTTCATGCCGATGTAATGAAGAATTTGTCCAGTTAGTATTCCAGCGGTGTTGTCTGCTAAATAAAATTAGGTACGCAAAAATGCATTTCACTCTGATATATATGTAGTATATCCGTTGGCCCTCCTTGAGCAGCAGATGAGATATTTTCTAAAAGCCTTTATCAACGCCGGGCTAGTATTATTTTATGATTGACTAGTCGTTTCTAAAGTTAACCTATCTCAGCCAAGCCTTGGTTAGGGCTATAAACAAGGACATCTCCAAACTTAACCTATCTCAACCAAGCTTTGGTTAGGACTATACATATGGACGTCTCCAAACTTAACCTATCTCAACCAAGCTTTGGTTAGGACTATACATATGGACATCTCCAGACTGAACCTATCTCAACCAAGCTTTGGTTAGGACTATACATATGGACATCTCCAAACTTAACCTATCTCAACCAAGCTTTGGTTAGGACTATTTATATGGACATCTCCAAACTTAACCTATCTCAACCAAGCCTTGGTTAGGGCTACACATATGGACATCTCCAAACTTAACCTATCTCAGCCAAGCCTTGGTTAGGGCTACACATATGGACATCTCCAAACTTAACCTATCTCAGCCAAGCCTTGGTTAGGGCTATAAACAAGGACATCTCCAAACTTAACCTATCTCAGCCACGCCTTGGTTAGGGCTATGAACAAGGACATCTCCAAACTTAACCTATCTCAGCCAAGCCTTGGTTAGGGCTATAAACAAGGACATCTCCAAACTTAACCTATCTCAGCCAAGCCTTGGTTAGGGCTACACATATGGACATCTCCAAACTTAACCTATCTCAACCAAGCTTTGGTTAGGACTACACATATGGACATCTCCAAACTGAACCTATCTCAACCAAGCTTTGGTTAGGACTATATATATGGACATCTCCAAACTTAACCTATCTCAACCAAGCTTTGGTTAGGACTACACATATGGACATCTCCAAACTGAACCTATCTCAACCAAGCTTTGGTTAGGACTATATATATGGACATCTCCAAACTTAACCTATCTCAAACTCTCAAGCTTTGGTTAGGACTACACATATGGACATCTCCAAACTTAACCTATCTCAGCCAAGCTTTGGTTAGGACTATACATATGAACATCTCCAAACTTAACCTATCTCAACCAAGCCTTGGTTAGGGCTACACATATGGACATCTCCAAACTTAACCCATCTCAACCAAGCCTTGGTTAGGGCTATACACATGAACATCTCCAAGCTTAACCTATCTCAACCAAGCCTTGTTTAGGACTAAACATATGGACATCTCCAAACTTAACCTAGCTATCTCAACCAAGCCTTGATTAGTACTAACCTATCTCAGCCAAACTTAACCTATCTCAACCAAGCTTTGGTTAGGACTATACATATGGACATCTCGAAACTTATCCTATCTCAGCTAAGTCTTGGTTAGGACTATAAACATGGACATCGTCAAACTTAACCTATCTCAACCAAGCTTTGGTTAGGACTATACATATGGACATCTCCAAACTTATCCTATCTCAGCTAAGCCTTGGTTAGGACTATAAACATGGACATCTTCAAACTTAACCTATCTCAACCAAGCTTTGGTTAGGACTATACATATGGACATCTTTAACCTATCTCAACCAAGCTTTGGTTAGGACTATACATATGGACATCTCTAAACTTATCCTATCTCAGCTAAGCCTTGGTTAGGACTGTAAACATGGACATCTCCAAGCTTAACCTATCTCAACCAAGCTTTGGTTAGGACTATACATATGGACATCTCGAAACTTATCCTATCTCAGCTAAGTCTTGGTTAGGACTATAAACATGGACATCGTCAAACTTAACCTATCTCAACCAAGCTTTGGTTAGGACTATACATATGGACATCTCCAAACTTATCCTATCTCAGCTAAGCCTTGGTTAGGACTATAAACATGGACATCTTCAAACTTAACCTATCTCAACCAAGCTTTGGTTAGGACTATACATATGGACATCTCCAAACTTATCCTATCTCAGCTAAGCCTGGGTTAGGGCTATAAACATGGACATCTTCAAACTTAACCTTTCTCAACCAAGCCTTGATTAGTACTAACCTATCTCAGCCAAGCCTTGGTTAGGACTATAAACATGGACATCTTCAAACTTAACCTATCTCAACCAAACTTTGGTTAGGACTATACATATGGACATCTCCAAACTTAACCTATCTCAACCAAGCTTTGGTTAGGACTATACATATGGACATCTCCAAACTTATACTATCTCAGCTAAGCCTTGGTTAGGACTATAAACATGGACATCTTCAAACTTAACCTATCTCAACCAAGCTTTGGTTAGGACTATACATATGGACATCTCCAAACTTAACCTATCTCAACCAAGCTTTGGTTAGGACTATACATATGGACATCTCCAAACTTATCCTATCTCAGCTAAGCCTTGGTTAGGACTATAAACATGGACATCTCCAAGCTTAACCTATCTCAACCAATAGGACTAGACATATGGACATCTCCAAACTTAACCTATCTCAACCAAGCTTTGGTTAGTACTAACCTATCTCAGTCAAGCTTTGGTTAGGACTATACATATGGACATCTCCAAAGTTAACCTATCTCAAGCAATAGGACTAGACATATGGACATCTCCAAACTCAAACTGTCTCAACCAAGCTTTGGTTAGGACTATACATATGGACATCTCCAAACTTAACCTATCTCAACCAAGCCTTGGTTAGGACTATACATATGGACATCTCCAAAGTTAACCTGTCTCAAGCAATAGGACTAGACATATGGACATCTCCAAACTCAAACTGTCTCAACCAAGCTTTGATTAGGACTATACATATGGACATCTCCAAATTTAACCTATCTCAACCAAGCCTTGGTTAGGACTATAAACATGGACATCTCCAAACTTATCCTATCTCAGCCAAGCCTTGGTTAGGACTATAAACATGGACATCTCCAAACTTAACCTATCTCAGCCAAGGCCTTGGTTAGGACTATAAACATGGACATCTCCAAACTTAACCTATCTCGACCAAGCCGTGGTTAGGACTATACATATGGACATTTTCAAACCTAACCTATCTCAACCAAGCCTTGGTTAGGACTATAAATATGGACATCTCCAAACTTAACCTATCTC
>JAVTVY010046301.1:0-21119 GCA_036873755.1 Hanleya hanleyi | reverse complement strand
CCCCAAATACCTTCCTTCACTGCCCCAAAATGGCCACTTTACTTACTACAACCAACTGCGCATGCGCAGATTAACGCGACTTGCATTCAAAAACACAACATTCTGACTCTACTCCACACAAGCTTCACTTTGACACCTCACACGACCCATTCGAACCGTGATTAGTCCATCTCTAACCCAAACACACCCCTACATAGCACCCAAAATGCCTGTTTTCTATACTACGGCCAGACTGCGCATGCGCAGACTATTGAACACGGACGAACCATTAGCCCAGTCGGATGCTCCTGCACGAGAGCTTCAAAATAAGACCTCACTCGACCCCATTGGACCATTAGGGACTCACCTAGACTCCAACATGTCCACCCTGTATGGCCCTATACACCCATAGCCATGCAGTATAGGCCTATGGGCCTACCCAGGCCTCGGTGACTTTTTTCAAAAATTTCACCGATTCGCTCCGCAACACTTCCTATGGTGTTCTAAATGACGAGACGAGTAAAACGAGACCCCACAACCCTACCGCAAATGTATAGAAGCACGTTTCCCAGGGGGACAAACATTGATCCTATACCCCAGTATGGAACTATATGGGGCTCGGTGACTTTTTTCAAAAATTTCACCGATTCGCTCCGCAACACTTCTTATCATGTTTGTTTTGACGAGACTAAGAAAACGAGACCCCACAACCTATACCGCAAATGTGGAGAAGTAGGTTTCCCAGGATGGTGCTATACTGCCCATACCCCATATAGGCATTTTCCGTAATTTAGAATAAAGTCCGTATTCCGTATTTTTTCAGGAAAATTTTTACATACACCCACCCTGGAACTAGGGAGATAACTCTATTGACAGGCGAGCCCCGTTAAGCCCGGCGACCTATATACCCCATACCCCATATAGGCATTTTCCCGGATTTTTCGATAAAGTCCGTTTTCCGGGGGGGGGGTTTTCAGGAAAATTTTTACATGCACCCACCCCATTGCCTGAATGCCTCTTCACCTAGGCTTCACTTTGATACCTCACTCGATCCCATTCGACCATTAGGGGCTCCCCTAGCTCCAAAACGGCTATTTCCATACCCTTGGGCCACCGCGCATGCGCAGAATGACCCTAATTTAATCCCATACCCAGTCCATCAGATGCCCCTTCACGAATGCTTCACTTTGATACCTCACTCGACCCCATCGGTCCACTAGGGGCTCCCCTAGCCCCAAAAAGGCTATTTTCATACCCTTCGGCCACCGCGCATGCGCAGAATGCCGATATTTCAACCCCACACCCAGTCCATCAGATGCCCCTTCACGAATGCTTCACTTTGATACCTCACTCGACCCCATCGGTCCACTAGGGGCTCTCCTAGCTCCAAAAAGGCTATTTTCATACCCTTCGGCCTCCGCGCATGCGCAGAATGCCGATATTTCAACCCCACACCCAGTCCATCAGATGCCCCTTCACGAATGCTTCACTTTGATACCTTACTCGACCCCATTGGTCCATTAGGGGCTCCCCTAGCTCCAAAACGTCTATTTCCATACCCTTGGGCCACCGCGCATGCGCAGAATGCCGATAGTTCAACCCCACACCCAGCCCATCAGATGCCCCTTCACGAATGCTTCACTTTGATACCTCATACGACCCCATTGGCCCATTAGGGGCTCCCCTAGCTCCAAAACGGCTATTTCCATACCCTTGGGCCTCCGCGCATGCGCAGAATGACGATAGTTCAACCCCGCGCCCAGCCTATCAGATGCCCCTTCACATATGCTTCACTTTGATACCTCACTCGACCCCATCGGTCCACTAGGGGCTTCCCTAGCTCCAAAACGTCTATTTCCATACCCTTGGGCCTCCGCGCATGCGCAGAATGACGATAGTTCAACCCCGCGCCCAGCCCATCAGATGCCCCTTCACATAAGCTTCACTTTGATACCTCACTCGACCCCATCGGACCCTTAGGGGCTTCCCTAGCTCCAACACGGCTATTTTCATACCCTTCAGCCACCGCGCATGCGCAGAAGGCCGATAGTTCAACCCCACACCCAGCCCATTAGATGCCCCTTCACATAAGCTTCACTTTGATACCTCACTCGACCCAATCGGACCATTTTATCTAGGGACTACTTTTTCTTCGCGGAAGCTTTTTCCAGAGACCGAATCACCGCCAAAATTGCTGCCAGACCGCATCACCGCGGATGAATACATGGAACTATTTTTGATAGCCGATTGGGGCGTGGCCTATGTGTGTGTGGGTGGTGGGTGCTGGGTACAAGATGGCGGCTGTCCCACCACCCACACATGTGGGTGGTGGGTGCTGGGTACAAGAAGCGGCTGTCCCACCACCCACACATGTGGGTGGTGGGTGCTGGGTACAAGAAGCGGCTGTCCCACCACCCACACATGTGGGGGGTGGGTGCTGGGTACAAGAAGCGGCTGTCCCACCACCCACACACACATAGGCCACGCCCCCTCATCACGCATGCGCACCTCCCCAACCTCCCCCAATTGTGACGTCCAAACAGGTTCTGCGCATGCGCAGTGGGGAGCTAAAGACCGAATTTACGCCTTGTATACTACTGGCGTCCGCTTCGGCACTATGAAGAGTTCTCGAGATTGGTTGACACTCGCGCTATTGCAATACGATTAGATCATGCAAGCGGCATATCCAAATGGGGGAACAGACAGGATTTAATTTTAATTAGATTAGTCTCACAGTGTACCTCATATCAGTGTGAAGGTACAGATCCCACTAGGTAATGCACTGAACGTAAATCACCTGCATGCATAGCCTGAGGCGAGCGAGTGATCTAGAGCGCCTGTTTTCACTGAGGTGAGCGAGTGGCCTAGAGCACCCGCATATACTGCCGGCGATTCAGTACCATAGTCTGAGGGTAGTGAGTTCGATTCCCACGCGCGGATCACACATACATCACTACGGGTCGGCTTGGTATTATGGACATTGTTATAGGATTTTCAAACTTCTTCCAACAAAGATGTAATATTTTAAACTAAAACTCTCAGTGAGAGAAATCTGCTTACTAAGGAAGAACCTTCAGCGTGCTTTTCGTGTCCAAAGCTATTTTAGGTCGCAAAAAGACACAGGCCGAACCACAAGTAAGCGGATTTGGTATTATGGCAGTTTTGCGAAATAGGTAGATTTGTCAGCAAAACTGAGGATCAGACAATTGTCAATTGTCAATTGTCAATTCAGACGTCAACTGTTCCAGTGATCATCCTTCTTTTAGGTTTGAGAAAATGGTTTTTGGGGACAATTTTAGGTTATCAACTTTAGGCACCACAGCAGTATGACAAGGCAATACATGAGAATGATAGGGAGTGAAATGTGTTTCTGAGTCCCGGTTTGATGAACATGATTGTAAACCAATCTCCCCACAGCGCATGCTCCGTTTCACAGGCTCACTCCACTATGACCCTGCCCACAATAGCGGAAGATGACCATTACGAGGTTGCTACGACGGAAAGGGGAAACCCCACGTGCACACGGATCAGTTTGAATCCGACCAAACAACTCCTTCAGTTCTACAAAGAAAGAACTACCTTTCATATGCTCTGCTCATATAAACAGGAAAAATAATATAGAAAGATAGTGCCACGGCACTGTAGCGCTCATCTGGCTATAACTGGAGAAAGTGGCTGCGAGAAATTTTTACTGAAGAACTGCAATAGATGATTTTCTAACTTGCGTTGTCTCCCCTGAACAAAATGGCAACATAGTCGATTTCACAGGAGGTCAAGCTGCAAATTCATGATTGTAATTGGAGGTTATGGAATAAAGGCAATTATACCAAAATATAATGTGTGATTGTCAGTAAGCTGTATAAGCAATAACCAGAGCCAATTTTTATTATGTGATTGCAGTCGTTCGTCCGTCTGTCCACTTCGTGTCCGGACAGTACATTGGACAGTTTTTAACCTACGATTCCAATATTTTGTGGGTATATGCACCAGGGGGAGACATGTCGAGTACGAAATATGTGCGACTGGGTTGTTACGATGGCAATGAGATGTAACAGGACATTTTTCCAATGAAAGTAATCTCTGGTGAGGTATGGCCTAACCAAGAGATACCCCCATCTGTCTGCGAAGATGTAAAAGATAGTGCCACGGCACTGTAGGTCATCTGTCTGTAACTGGAGAAAGTAGCTGTGAGAAATTTTTACTAAAGAACTGCAATAGATGAGTTTGTAACTTGTGTTGTCCCCCCTGAACACTATAAAATGATCCATGCAGTTATTTCCTGAGATTTTATGATAAAGTTTCATGGGAAATTCAAGATGCGGCAATATTGGATTTTCGAAATGAACCAAAAAAAGGTATCTTGCACAACTGGACCACAAGGGGAACCTGTGTATCAACATCCATGCAGTAATATCCTAAGAATTTACGATAACAAAATTTCATGGGGAAATCCAAGATGGCCACCTGGTGGCCATATTGGATTTTTCAATCAGACCATATATGGTATCCTGCACAGCTAGACCCCAAGGGCAACCTCTGTACCAAATTTGAGAAAGATCCATGCAGTAGTTCCTGAGAAATCACGATAACAATGTTTCATCTGGAAATCCAAGATGGCCGCCTGGTGGCCATATTGGATTTTTCAATCAGACTACAAATTGTATCTTGCGCAACTAGACCCCAAGGGGAACCTCTGTACCAAATTTGAGAACGATCCATGCAGTAGTTCCTGAGAAATCGCGATAATGTTTCATCTGGAAATCCAAGATGGCCACCTGGTGGTCATATTGGATTTTTCAATCAGACCGCAAATTGTATCTCGCGCAACTAGACCCCAAGAGGAACCTGTATATCAAATTTGAGAAAGATCCATGCGGTTCTTCCTGATAAATCATGATAACGAAGTTTCATAGGGAAATCCAAGATGGCCGCCTGGTGGCCATATTGGATGTTCGAATCAGAGCAGAAAAGGTATCTTGCACAACTAGACCCCCAAGAGGAACCTGTGTACCAAATTTGAGAAAGATCCATGCAGTAGTTAATGAAAAATAATGATGACAAGATTTCACTGGCAAATTCAAGATGGCCGCCTGGTGGCCATATTGGATTTTTCAATCAGACCACAAATTGTATGTTGCACAACTAGACCCCAAGGGGAACCTCTGTACCAAATTTGAGAAAGATCCATGCAGTACTTCCTGAGAAATCGAGATAACAATGTTTCATTTCGAAATCCAAGATGGCCGCCTGGTGGCCATATTGGATTTCTGAATCAGACCACAAAAGCATCTTGCACAACTAGACACTAAGGGGAACCTGTGTATACTTCCTGATAAATCACGATAACGAAGTTTCATAGGGAAATCCAAGATGGCTGCCTGGTGGCCATATTGGATGTTCGAATCAGAGCAGAAAAGGTATCTTGCACAACTAGACCCCAAGGGGAACCTGTGTACCAAATTTGAGGAAGATCCACAAAGTAGTTCCTGAGAAATTGCAATAACAATGTTTCATGCGGAAATCCAAGATGGCCGCCTGGTGGCCATATTGGATTTGTGAATCAGACCACAACAGGTATCTTGCACAACACTAGACCCCAAGGGGAACCTGTGTACCAAATTTGAGAAAGATCTATGCAGTAGTTCCTGAGAAATCGCGATAACAATGTTTCAATGGCAAATTCAAGATGGCCGCCATGGCGGCCATATTTAAAATCGTATCGACACGGCATGAACAAATTCTGGTGTCCTCATTGGTGGGAACATGCATGCCAAGATTCAGCTTAATCGGCCAAGCGGTTTCAGAGAAGAAGATGTTTACGCACGACGCACAACGGACGACGGACGACGCACGACGGACGACGGACAGTCAGGCCATGACATAAGCCCATCGGGCCTTCGGCCCAGATGAGCTAAAAAGTAATCAAAATGTTCGGCAACCATCGATTTTACGCTATATGATGTCATTTCCGGCCGTGTGTTGCTCGGGCGGGAATCCAGTCCAAAAATCTGACTGGTGGCTGGGATATTATTATGCGCTAGTGAGGTGGTTGGATAGTATACAGCAGCGAAGGATAATTTTGGAGAAGAATTGGTGTTATAAAAATAGAAGGTACTGTATAGGCATTTTTCTCGCATTCCTATGGCGTGAATCTCAAATCCTCCGACAGAATCTGAAGTACAAAATTAAGATACATTTTCTTTGAGTTCCGTTTTATTACGTAAAAAATCATATTACGAGGCTGGCTCCGTTAGCTTTCAAAAAAGTGGAAATTATACAACGATCGCCAGCTCAATTTTTGTGTAAGCTGTCATCTATCACTGTGACAAAAATGGCGCCAAATGATAACCTCGTTCCCATGTGCATGACCTCATCACCAATTCTCCACTAAATTTCATAACTTTTTTCTAAATTCATTTATTCTGATTTTCTATCAACCTTTAGGCTGAAATTATATCAATACGATCTAAAAAAAATGGCATTTTCAATTTTACAATTAAGTTCTGAGGGTAATTCCAGCCTGTGACCTCTACAACATTGGGATTCTCCCTCGCTTTTTTTTGTACGAAACAGTGCAGGCCATCCTAAATAATACTACAAACTCTAAGCTTCATTAAGAAGGAACACAACACAGAAGCAATCAGAGACTGCTCGAATGTATGTGTTGCAAATCAGGAATAAAATGTCTTAGCTGCCTTAAAGATAGGACCTGGACATTTATTTGTACTGGAAAATCTCATTTTTACACCGGTCGTTTGGACAAATAAACGGACGGACGGACAGACAGACAAAGTGATTCTGATATTCCCCTCTAATTAGAGGGGGAGGGGCATAATTAAAGAGTCCTACTATATACTAGGAGATGGATATGTTAAGCAATACATCTACTTACAAATTCTCAACAATGGTTACATTTTTTCCGCCACTTTTTACCACGCAAGACGAGACTTGGAGACTTTTCTCATCTGTTGGTAGAAAATACACATGAATCAGAAACCATAAAGCTGTAGCCATGCTTAAAATTTAGATTAATAGCAAACTTGCTTCATGAAAGACACGAAAATCAACCTTGAAAACTAACTGGTTGTTCGTTTATCAGTCTACCTATATGTTTGTGACAGGCCTCTGTAGAACTCGGCATCTTTGATTCAATTCAATCCCAATAATATAAGATGCAATATCACATATTCCATAACACATGTGTCTATAACAACTGGCTAACTGTTCATTTATTGAGTGTTTTAGTACAGTTGTGTGAAATGTACAAGTGCAGGCGGTCATTTGGGAGATTCTATTTCGCATGTCGGGTGAGAAAAGCGACGTCTGCTTTCATACAAGTTTCACACAATCGAATAAGACAAACAAATGAATTACAAGATGGAATTTCTTTCTCAAGTTTAACTGTTGTTTCCTTCGTGAAATTGGTGATCAAAGCAACACAAATAGACCTATATCTACGTATGTTCCACAAAGTCTGACTCAGCTGACGGAATCACTCCCCATTTGACAGACTACATGTATTCGTCCACTGATAATGGCACGATGCCAACCGAACCGGAAGCATCATTCCAATATCAGTGGACCAGTATTTTCAACAAAGGGGAGAAAGGAAGTCAAAGTTTACCATATTTTTTCAACTTTTCGTTAAAATCTTTGTTGATAATCAATTTGAATGGTGTAATAGAATAGAGATGATGTTTTCATAGGCGAGCTCAATGGTTATTTTACGCACGGTTGGTTTGGGAAAGTTTATATTTTAGGCAAGGTTCGCCCTCTCAAACTAACCATGCGTAAAACAACCATTGAGCACGCATATGAAAACATTATTTCTTAATTGTATCCATGGTATAAATAAATACACACAATATCCACAGACATACATACCAGCATCAGTACCGCCCATCTCCACCTGAAGGATAATGTCCTGTCCGAACTCGGCGGCAGCCAGTGGCTGTTGGGTGTTGTCTAAGATTTTTAGAGTGTAGGTCATGTCTGGGGTACCTCCTGTTTCGAGAATTACTAACGTCGGGCCGAGAGGACTGGAAAAATATCCAACAAAAAATCAACTACAATTGATATCGTGGTTCAAAAGCAGATAAGAGAAATGACGAAGAAGTAAAATAGAATGGAACGTCGGATGCATGATATGCGTCCACTAACTGACAGCGCCATCCTCGTCGTGCCTCCAAAATAATGCGTGTGTCAATTGGATCGCCCCTCCCCCACCTCCTGGAATGGGTGGGGGCATGGCGGGGGGGAAATGTTCCAGGGGAGGGTTGGCAAACAAGAATAATCGCGAACTTGTAATGAGTTATCTTCCTTGTATAGCCTATAATACCATAAAATGTCCCACCTTCCGAGTGAGACCGATTTTGGGGGAATGTTAAGAGTATGTGAGGAGTAGGGTTTGCCAAAAATGCCCAATGGGTTGTGTATGTCACTGCAAAATGTGCATGCCCCCACCCATCACCGGAGGTGGGGGGTGTAGGGGGATCCAATTGACACACGCAAATCATTGGCGGTATATCGACGAGTTTCATTCATCGCTATTGTATTTCTCTGGAATGAAGTCTAAACGGTGTGCGTAGTTTCACTTATGCGAGAAAGATTGGTTCCTATATTGCCAACAGTTTCGGAGATAAGAATTATTTTGCACATACACATGCCCAAACAGCCGTCCTGAAGACGTCGTCATCATTTAGAAATTCCGAACGGATTCGGGGAGGTCTGATTTTCACTAAATTGCTAGATGTGGTACGCTGGAAGTGCCGATTCGCTCACGCGCATCCAAAATTTGTATATAATGGAAATCACTTTACTATCGTAATGATTGACTTGAGTTTAATGGATTCAACTAAAGTTTTTTTTTAACCACAAGAATACGTTTTTACTATTGCTATTTCAAACTTTACATAATCCCAGTGACGTCGTAACCACATCATGACGAAAATATGCATGGAGTGCATGTACGCCGAGGGACTTATTACCGTTCATTAATATTAACTGCACGAGTTATGCCCACTTTTCAGATTTCCTGTCAAGATGCATCAAATGTACGAAAATAACGATGTTTATACAGAACATGGACACAATTATCCTATCTGGCCTGGAGGGCCATTATGCCCCCCCTCCCCCCCTCCAAACTTGCTCCCCTATCTCCGGAACGACGAAAAAGATGAAAGCTAACCCTCGCAGACCTTTTCGTTTATCGTATTGAGGTCATTTTGAGCCTATTTGCATAACCCCACGAGTAGAGGATCATGGGAAAATTCAAGATGGCGACCATGTGGGGTACCAGAAAAGTGAATTTTTTGTCATATTTCTTCACAATTCCTGCTTTCATTCGAGGAAAATTAGGCAAAATCTATTTTATTTCACATCAGACTATTATTTACTAATTTTTTCATGCAGTTTTTGCAAAGAAAACACATAAATAAAAAATTCGAAGAATCTGACCGAAAAATCTACCAAAAAATGCCTGTTTTTGAAGATGACGTCACTGTGATGTCATCAAAGCGGCCATATTGGATTTTTATTTCATTTTCTGGTAGATCGTGACCCAAGGGTATAGTGTGATAAGTTTCAACCCTCTAGCTCAAGGGGCAAGAACAATATTTGGGGGAATGGCCCCCTTAGGCCTGGACAGGTCCCAAAAAGCTCAGGTCAGATAGGGTTAAGTGAATTAGCTCCATACTTACACATATTTGTAAGTTACAAAGTTAATACTTTTACTCACTGAACCATGGACGATTGTAAACAATTAAGTGTAAGTGGATAATTTCAACCAGAACCTACCTCACATTCCCGGCATCTACAATGTTCGCCGTCGCGGTTGTTTGTCCTGAGTTATATACACATCTGATAAGGAAAGCAGGATCAGTAGTCTGAACAACGCCAGCTATTGCTTGAAGACTGATCCAAAGTATGCGGTCTGGAACAAGTGGATCCTGTAGGAAGTACATATTATTTGTTATGTTTTACTCACTGTGCCAAAATCCTAAAAGCTAATATCCAATGAGTTTGACTGGCTTAATCATCAACTTAGCACCATTAGGGAGTTGGGGTTTCAGGCGGTCTCCTTCACAGCGCCTCGTTGCCGTTGTTAATCGGTTAATTAGGTTTATTGAAGGTGGGTCGAGGAAGTAGAGGAAAGTTACTCCAGGGAGCCCATTTCTATGAACCTAATTAACCAATTAACAACGGTAACCAGCCGCTGTGCTCTCCTTCATCTGAGTTCTGTTTTGGTCAAACTTCTGTACTGTAGGTACACATCAGGTTGTCATTAGTTTGTCGTATGTCTTGATTCGCAAATCAACCTGCACGTACGTGGACTGGAAGCGGCCCTATAGGAATAGGGGCGGCTTTCCAGGTCCTTGCAAAATCTAGCCAATACTACGCTTATAACTGTTCCGATCGAAATCTGGAGTTTGTGGGATATTGAATGCTACTCTACACGATATATATTAATGAGTTCAATCTTACATACAGTGAACCGACTATTTTCGATACGACCGACTGAGGACGGATAATCGAGTTGATCTTTTAGAAGGACCGAGTGAAGATGCAGATTTTATTGATTGTGGCTCTTCGCAAAGAAAGGGTCACTGGTCCGTGTCTGGAACACAGCAGTATGTGATCAGACCAAGCTAGATCATAGCCAGGATCTGTCTGGAATACAGCCGTATGTGATCAGGCCAAGCTAGATGATAGCCAGGATCTGTCTGGAACACAGCCGTATGTGATCAGGCCAAGCTAGATGATAGCCAGGATCGGTGGGGAACACAGCAGTATGTGATCAGACCCATGTGCGAAAATCTGAGACATGGGCTCGATGTGCAAGCGCGCGCACTGCGGCTCACCAGCCGATCCACTATTACTATGGTCCGAGATAGCAGGGACGAATATAAACAGCTATATCTAAATAAATATAGGTTTCCTGAAATATATTTATCCCTACAGACTTTCTAGAATATATCACCTTCCTTATGGTGTAAATTAATATAATTTATTATTTTGCAAGATTATGTCAAAATTTGATTTTAAAGTTGGGAGTTCAGCGAATCGCTTCTCCATGTTAAATGAATGAGAGGGCGACTTAATCGACGGAATAGGTCTAACAAAGATGATATTTCACTCACTAATGGAAGCGTTACTAATGGAAAACATTTTTACGTCTCACCAGAAAGATAAAGATTTACTTGACAAGTATGTAATTATATTTGCTTATAAATGTTAAACTTCTAACTGATGTCTCTGCTGAACACATGGTTGGCTTAGCCCGCGCGAGTTAACACCTCTTACATTCCGACTGGAATTTCTCGGTATGAAGCCAGATGAGAGCCAGGATCTGTCTGGAACACAGTCGTATGTGATCAGACCAAGCTAGATGAGAGCCAGGATCTGTGTGGAACACAGCTGTATGTGATCAGATCAGACTGGATGATAGTTAGGATCTGTCTGGAACACAGCCGTATGTGATCAGACCAAGCTAGATGAGAGCCAGGATCTGTCTGGAACACAGTCGTATGTGATCAGATCAGACTGGATGATAGCTAGTATCTGTCTGGAACACAGCCGTATGTGATCAGACCAAGCTAGATGAGAGTCAGGATCTGTCTGGAACACAGTCGTATGTGATCAGACCAAGCTAGATGATAGCCAGGATCTGTCTGGAACACAGTCGTATGTGATCAGACCAAGCTAGATGATAGCCAGGATCTGTCTGGAACACAGTCGTATGTGATCAGATCAGACTGGATGATAGCTAGGATCTGTCTGGAACACAGCCGTATGTGATCAGACCAAGCTAGATGAGAGTCAGGATCTGTCTGGAACACAGCCGTATGTGATCAGACCAAGCTAGATGAGAGTCAGCATCTGTCTGGAACACAGTCGTATGTGATCAGACCGAGCTAGATGATAGCCAGGATCTGTCTGGAACACAGCCGTATGTGATCAGACCAAGCTAGATGACACCCAGGATCTGTCTGGAACATAGCCGTATGTGATCAGACCAAACTAGATGAGAGTCAGGATCTGTCTGGAACACAGCCGTATGTGATCAGACCGAGCTAGGTGATAGCCAGGATCGGTGGGGAACACAGCAGTATGTGATCAGACCCATGTGCGAAAATCTGAGACATGGGCTCGATGTGCAAGCGCGCGCACTGCGGCTCGCCAGCCGATCCAATATTACTATGGCCCGAGATAGCAGGGACGAATATAAACAGCTATATCTAAATAAAGATAGGTTTCCTGAAATATATTTATCTCTACAGCCGTATGTGATCAGACCAAGCTAGATGAGAGTCAGGATCTGTCTGGAACACAGTCGTATGTGATCAGACCAAGCTAGATGAGAGCCAGGATCTGTCTGGAACACAGTCGTATGTGATCAGACCAAGCTAGATGATAGCCAGGATCTGTCTGGAACACAGTCGTATGTGATCAGATCAGACTGGATGATAGCTAGGATCTGTCTGGAACACAGTCGTATGTGATCAGACCAAGCTAGATGATAGCCAGGATCTGTCTGGAACACAGTCGTATGTGATCAGATCAGACTGGATGATAGCTAGGATCTGTCTGGAACACAGCCGTGTGTGATCAGACCAAGCTAGATGATAGCCAGGATCTGTCTGGAACACAGTCGTATGTGATCCGATCAGACTGGATGATAGCTAGGATCTGTCTGGAACACAGCCGTATGTGATCAGACCAAGCTAGATGAGAGTCAGGATCTGTCTGGAACACAGTCGTATGTGATCAGACCAAGCTAGATGAGAGCCAGGATCTGTCTGGAACACAGTCGTATGTGATCAGACCAAGCTAGATGATAGCCAGGATCTGTCTGGAACACAGTCGTATGTGATCAGATCAGACTGGATGATAGCTAGGATCTGTCTGGAACACAGCCGTATGTGATCAGACCAAGCTAGATGAGAGTCAGGATCTGTCTGGAACACAGCCGTATGTGATCAGACCAAGCTAGATGAGAGTCAGCATCTGTCTGGAACACAGTCGTATGTGATCAGACCGAGCTAGATGATAGCCAGGATCTGTCTGGAACACAGCCGTATGTGATCAGACCAAGCTAGATGACACCCAGGATCTGTCTGGAACATAGCCGTATGTGATCAGACCAAACTAGATGAGAGTCAGGATCTGTCTGGAACACAGCCGTATGTGATCAGACCGAGCTAGGTGATAGCCAGGATCGGTGGGGAACACAGCAGTATGTGATCAGACCCATGTGCGAAAATCTGAGACATGGGCTCGATGTGCAAGCGCGCGCACTGCGGCTCGCCAGCCGATCCAATATTACTATGGCCCGAGATAGCAGGGACGAATATAAACAGCTATATCTAAATAAAGATAGGTTTCCTGAAATATATTTATCTCTACAGCCGTATGTGATCAGACCAAGCTAGATGAGAGTCAGGATCTGTCTGGAACACAGTCGTATGTGATCAGACCAAGCTAGATGAGAGCCAGGATCTGTCTGGAACACAGTCGTATGTGATCAGACCAAGCTAGATGATAGCCAGGATCTGTCTGGAACACAGTCGTATGTGATCAGATCAGACTGGATGATAGCTAGGATCTGTCTGGAACACAGTCGTATGTGATCAGACCAAGCTAGATGATAGCCAGGATCTGTCTGGAACACAGTCGTATGTGATCAGATCAGACTGGATGGTAGCTAGGATGTCTGGAACACAGTCGTATGTGAATGGACCAAGCTAGATGATAGCCAGGATCTGTCTGGAACACAGTCGTATGTGATCGGATCAGACTGGATGATAGCTAGGATCTGTCTGGAACACAGTCGCATGTGATCAGACCAAGCTAGATGAGAGTCAGGATCTGTCTGGAACACAGTCGTATGTGATCAGACCGAGCTAGATGATAGCCAGGATCTGTCTGGAACACAGCCGTATGTGATCAGACCAAACTAGATGAGAGGCAGGATCTGTCTGGAACACAGTCGTATGTGATCCGATCAGACTGGATGATAGCTAGGATCTGTCTGGAACACAGCCGTATGTGATCAGACCAAGCTAGATGAGAGTCAGGATCTGTCTGGAACACAGTCGTATGTGATCAGACCAAGCTAGATGAGAGCCAGGATCTGTCTGGAACACAGTCGTATGTGATCAGACCAAGCTAGATGATAGCCAGGATCTGTCTGGAACACAGTCGTATGTGATCAGATCAGACTGGATGATAGCTAGGATCTGTCTGTAACACAGTCGTATGTGATCAGACCAAGCTAGATGAGAGCCAGGATCTGTGTGGAACACAGCCGTATGTGAATGGACCAAGCTAGATGATAGCCAGGATCTGTCTGGAACACAGTCGTATGTGATCAGATCAGACTGGATGATAGCTAGGATCTGTCTGGAACACAGCCGCATGTGATCAGACCAAGCTAGATGAGAGTCAGGATCTGTCTGGAACACAGTCGTATGTGATCAGACCGAGCTAGATGATAGCCAGGATCTGTCTGGAACACAGCCGTATGTGATCAGACCAAGCTAGATGACACCCAGGATCTGTCTGGAACATAGCCGTATGTGATCAGACCAAACTAGATGAGAGTCAGGATCTGTCTGGAACACAGCCGTATGTGATCAGACCGAGCTAGGTGATAGCCAGGATCGGTGGGGAACACAGCAGTATGTGATCAGACCCATGTGCGAAAATCTGAGACATGGGCTCGATGTGCAAGCGCGCGCACTGCGGCTCGCCAGCCGATCCAATATTACTATGGCCCGAGATAGCAGGGACGAATATAAACAGCTATATCTAAATAAAGATAGGTTTCCTGAAATATATTTATCTCTACAGACTTTCTGGAATATATCACCTTCCTTATGATGTAAATTAATATAATGTATTATTTTGCAAAATTAGTTCAGCGAATTCCTTCTCCATGTTAAATGAATGGGAGGACGACTTGATCGACGGAATAGGTCTAACAAAGATGATATTTCACTCACTTGCGTTACTGCTCACCAGAAAGATAAAGATTTACTTGACAAGTCTATGTAATTATATTTGTTTATAAATGATGAGAAATTAAGTCAAAACCATTTTGAAAGTGAGCCAAATTCAACTGTTTTTGAGGAGACACGGTCTGCTGCACACCAACTGATGTCTCTGATTGGCCAAAAGCTAATCTTCTAGGCAGAGACCGCTGGCAGACACATGGTTGGCTTAGCCCGCACGAGTTAACACCTCTTACACTCCGATTAGAATTTCTCGGTGTGAAGCTAGATGATAGCCAAGATCTGTCTGGAACACAGCCGTATGTGATCAGACCAAGCTAGATCAAAGCCAGGATCTGTCTGGAACACAACCGTATGCGATCAGACCAAGCTAGATGACACCCAGGATCTGTTTAGAACATAGCCGTATGTGATCCGACCAAGCTAGATCGAAGGCAGGATCTGTCTGGAACATAGCCGTATGTGATCAGACCAAGCGAGATGATAGCCAGGATATGTTTGGAACACAGTCGTATGTGATCAGACCAAGCTACATCAAAACCAGGATCCATCTATTTTCAAAGGAAGACTTGCTTAACAAAGGCACTAGATAAACCAGATGTACCAGAAGAGCAGAAGAGAACAGTATATTATCGAAATAAAGCCTCCTCGTTGTGGTTTTCCAGCTTAGTTTGCTTGGTGCGCTGATTTTTTACTAATTGTACTCTGCGGAATATATAGTGTACCAAATAAGCTTGTCCATAAAAGTTCAAATGTAGCGTTTTATATGTTTCGACGACGAATTTCACTGACCTTTCGTGGTGTGAACTGGATTTTCCGACTGAACAAAGTCGGTAAAGCGGTCAAATTTGGCGAAGTGTATAGAGAGATCAGAAAGAAATTATTACTGTATGTCAGTGGATTGGTTTGGTGTGTGCTTTTCATTAATAGCAGCATTGTGACATCTCACGGAGGCAATTTGTCGTTCGCCGCTTTATCGAGGTGGTTACTTTTATAGTGGAACTAGTCACGTTAGCGCCCTTGTCAGTAATGTAGTATATAGAAGGGTATGATACTGATACTAAAACACCAGATTCGGACAATCCTGTGCCTAACCCATGTGGTGCAAACATACACATTATAGAATTTTAGTGTCCTATCAGTTGATTACGTAAAGGTGATAGACAAGGGGATGATCTCTATATAACCCTGTACCAGAAGTGCTCGTTCGTCTCTAGAGTTGCCTCTAAAGATTTGACACAAGATCGATGTTTCTTCACAATAAACTCGCATTTATTCGCTGGTAAACATAGCAGCATGGCTTGTACGTACAGTATACGAACATACATGTATACGAACATTTCACTTCTTACAATGAGCGATGCCATGCTCAAGGGAGACAGTTGTTCAAGTCTAGTCTAAATCATTGTACAAAACACCATGGTTTTATACAGACCAGTAAATAAAACACTTCACATAGGCTGGTACGAAACTCTTAACTCACAGGACCCAAACAGTTAATTAGGGACCTGCCGGAATAAACACTTGCCACTGGTTGTTAATTAAGCACAGCTGTGGACTCTTTCAATCACCCTGCTACTGTACAAATACTTATCTATTGCTTAATCCACATTTAACATTTAACAGAAGACAATTGTATATATACGCGTTTCTATAATACGCCGCGTGAATCAAACTATATTTGAGAGTACAATTAAATCTTGAAGTGCTAACCACTTGGTCTAACAGACACTGTATTAATTATCAGATATCTCACTGATCTGTGTTTCCTCGACCACTTCAATTATAAACGGCGGTTTGTAAGCCGTCAGAACTTCCTGGCTTCCGCTCAATTAGTAGAGATATGCTCCCAAACTCCAACATACTATAGTGTATGAAATTACATGTACGACTAAACCGTGAATTGATATTACCATACATTTTCCAAAACTGATTAGAGCAAATGTAAAATCAACAAGATACATATATGATTAATAACCTAATCAAAATATGAATGAGTCTAAACCTTCATTATCTCATTTGATATTTTACACATCCTTCCCACCGGAAGTTACATGTCCATCCTGCAAGGATGACATTTAACTCACTTTCCAACATCAAACAATGAATTCAAAAATAGATATATCAGATACCAAAGAATAACAATGAAAAATGTTCGAACAAAACAAAAGCAAAATTATCAAATCATGAATTAATACTAGGTTAACATAAGCCATTAAAAGGATGGTCAGGGAAATATGAAACCAAATAAATGTCTTTAAGGCGTGCACTCCTGTAACATTCACTTGAAATTTCACACACCCTCCTTCCAATATAATGTCAATTGAAGGTTGAGAAAATGCAAATATCGAATTTAAAAATGTGATTATACCACCATGCTTAACATGCAGTTACACGATTACATAACTAAATGCTCAGATTTAATAAAGACATGTTATAATCAAATAAGATGCAGGATTCAAACAATATTCAATCCCGAATCTCACACAAGGGCATAAAGATAAACTCTAACCTCAATTCAAAACATGAAACTTGGGAAGGATTGGCCAAAGCCAAATAAAATGACGGATTTAAATTAACCGTCCCATCGGAACACAGCAGAGAAGAAGACTCCCCGACAACATATATCACTCACTCTATCCGATCGGCTAGAGTAGATATACATGTAATATGCCTAGGTGTTACTGCATAATTTTATATTATAATATCAACGCTTTAGTTCCAAATCGCATCAATGCATGACGTACAACATGCCGTTATGACAAAAAGAATCTATGTTGGTCACCAAATTCACAAGTATAAACTTTGTTAGCAGAATACTGCCCAGTTGAACTTGAAGCTAATTTCTCGCGATCCCCACGGAAATACTACAAATCACGTGACCCAACATTGCTAATGCGCCACAAGTCACATGTGCGCAGCCATATATTCTCGTATACGGCATCCAAAAACAAACAAACAAACATGGTCCATCAACCCTTCGTATACGGCACGCCCTGGCCTATCAGCCCTTCACGTGGTATTCAAAACTCATAAATGCATTATTCAAAAATGCAAGGCTCAGCAGCCCTTCTAAACATGGCTCAACAGCCATTCTAGGCATGGCTCAACAGCCCTTCGCGCGGTACCCAACAGTAAAATCAAAAGTGCATTAGCCAAAATAACACACTACTCAATGCTCATCTAGCGGACAGACAAATTCAAGGTTCGTTATGTACAATATCATCCAGAAGAAAGTCGAATAGGAACGATCACGTCGACTTAATCGAAACATCTTGACCAACTACAGTAATGAACGACAGTACCGAGAAAAATGTCTAAAATAAATCATAACTATCATAGTTATCAGCGAGAATTGACTATGTTAGCATAGCGATGCTCAATCCAAATTCAAGCTTAATCAGACATCACGACTACCGAAAATTTATCAAGTAAGAGCGCCTCATTAGCAACAGTTGCACAGCCTAACTTGATAGTCATATCGTCTCATATTCCATGGACATTCTCAAAATATCCAACTAAATCAGCGCACCCTTACACGATGTTACCAACTTTATAACCTCACAGGTCATTATGGTAATACAAAACAAACGATATGGATTTCATTAGGCATCTGCCTCCACATCAACGAAATTGCCTTCAAATAAATATAATCTTATCTCCTTAGCAAGAATTACTAGATGGTCTTTCAACATAAAATTTAGAATAGGTTCCGAAATCAACTAACAGATTTTGATTCAGCTGGCTTATTTTCAAACTCTACTGATGTATGTCAATAATGCAGACCACCGGATTACCGAAATATCCAAATCAATCGCGTTCACTGAACTTGTTAGAAATCATTGAAAATTTGCAACCAAACACTCTCAAATATCGTACACCAACAATGTCTTTATAAAAATATTAACCATAGACACAATCATTCTGTAGTTAGGTAGTTATGTCTCAAACAGTCCTCCATAACTGTCACTCAAGTACCGGATTTCTCTAGCATCGCCTGTGCTAGTGTCATATACGGTATTCCATCCGCAAAATGTTAACATTTGGACTTGCGTGTTACTCATAATGAAAGCCAGAGATTCATGGTTAACTGGACACAATATGTAATAGACTTACAAAGTTGTCAATACGCGTTAACTGAAACCAATTTGTCATCCACTATCTTAGACTTATATCTGAGGACCCAAAATAAACAACTAATCACAAAACTTCACGACATCCAGGCTCTCATAGCCGAATCGGGAATTATGATGGTTCGTCAATGAACGCGAACAGGCTTCCATAGACTTCAAGCTACTAGTACTTACATGTACATGTACTCAGTGTAGGACCTGTCGATCATGTACGCGATAATTCTATTTCTATTCAGCCAATATTACGTTACGTATTTTAGCTTACCGGCTAACACTATTATGGCAACTAATCGCGATAACATCCTAATAAAATAAAAATCATTGTGGAATTACTTCACAATATTATCGTGAAAACTTCAGAGGCTAGATTTACCAAACTGCAATTTACTAACTTTACCAGTCACCAAGGAATTCATATAATCTACCAATTTCACCATTGGGCATGCAGTATTATCCATACTTAAACAAAACATGCACAATATACGAGAGATACCAACAATTCATATAAGGCACTATTATGGTATATATATAACATGATTGCTCAATATATGTTACCAACCTGATTGAGGATTCAGTCCAAAATGTTCCGAGAAAGTTATCTAAGTAAATTGTCTTTGAGTTCATAAGGGTATGACCCATTCCTGTAAATTTATATACTGTTCATCACACGTTCTATTTTCGATCAGTGGGAATTTCACAACGTCAAGCAGAAAGTTCAGGGAAGTCCAGGCAGAGAATATATCACAACACAGTTATCTTTTCAATCACTACGGCCATTTACCTGTTAAATGAAATGAATCAAACTATACCTGTAGATATACTGTTCCACGGAAAGGACTCGGTCCATAGGTTTCTGGTACACGCTGACACGTCACCAAGAACGACAATATGAAAATACACATTTTCACGCGAAATCGAACACAAATGAATTTTAAAAATTTAGAGTTCAATCTGATTGTCCTGGTTCATATTTTCGTCGGTCACTGTCGATGATGGGGCCGGACACTTCGTTGTTCATTTAGGGGGCGTTGACAGATACTCCTTGTCCGCCTCTCCGTTGGTGCCAGGCGTGGTTGGCACCTGCCCGCATCATATCACCAAACATCTTTAATATTATGCCAGAAGGGAAGGGTAAAGGTGTGAAGAAAACTTATCTGTTTTTACAGGCCTCAAGCCTGCTGAACTGCTGCTGTAGTCCACATCTCCATGACATCTCCGCCGTAATCCAGCACCGTCGTACAGTTCTGCGTCAAATCAATAGCATGTCCCATAGGCTCATTTTACCTTTTCTGGAACACAAAGTGCCAAACGCAATCGTTTGCAGCACGCTGTCAAAGTTCGCAAAAACTACATGATGGTAGATTGGAGAAAGTTGAGAATTCCGTGCCATGATAGCACAGTGCACAGTCCAACAGCTCGATGCCCTCAAGTCGGACATCACGAATTCACACCTCTGTCGTGGGTTGGGGATTAGTCCCGTAATTTTTCTCAATACAACCGTGCTCTCTCACTGACCGCATTGTCCTCACGTACAGAATTTATCAATGCTGTTATCTTATGCGATCTCCTGTAATTCGTGGGCACGGATCGGTTGCTCCGCCATACCTGCTTTGCCTCATCAATCTTGATTTCTTTATCTCGTCGGGGGCCGCCAATATAGAATTTTAGTGTCCTATCAGTTGATTACGTAAAGGTGATAGACAAGGGGATGATCTCTATATAACCCTGTACCAGAAGTGCTCGTTCGACTCTAGAGTTGCCTCTAAAGATTTGACACAAGATCGATGTTTCTTCACAATAAACTCGCATTTATTCGCTGGTAAACATAGCAGCATGGCTTGTACGTACAGTATACGAACATACATGTATACGAACATTTCACTTCTTACAATGAGCGATGCCATGCTCAAGGGAGACAGTTGTTCAAGTCTAAATCATTGTACAAAACACCACGGTTTTATACAGACCAGTAAATAAAACACTTCACATAGGCTGG